>JAUMHA010279475.1:0-13613 GCA_032359765.1 Saxidomus gigantea | reverse complement strand
AAAATGCGCATAATTTCACTTTAAATTAATTGGGTTTTACAAGAAATGTAAATAGTCATGTCAAACACAGGTCTTTTGAATGAAAAACGACTGCTGAAACACAATTCAAATGAAAGTAATAAAGATAATCAATCAAATTTTTTAAAGTAAAGATTAAATGAACTTATTCTAATCTCAACTTTTGTGTGCTGTTACTACACTGCTTCTGTTCTATTTGACGACTTTGAATGTGATGATTCTTTGTCCGTTTGATGACGTATTTCATTCTTAAAAAAACGTTGTGGAAATTAATGTTGTGTTAACACTATTCGATTTATATTTCATGTTTGGGTTTTCTTAACACTTTGGTGTTTACCGTATATACTTATAATACTAGTAATATGTACTCATCGTTACTGACTATGGCATGTGTGAACGGCTGTTAGTAATAATTCAGAGACTCTACAACAATTGGAGGAAGGGCAATCAATTACAGAAAGACTGCGTCCATTCCATATTCGATAAGAACCATAAGAGCTCCGTGAGTCGGATCTTTTATGGATAGATCTGTATCATTCTTATGAAGTCAGTCGGTAATTGGGTTAATCCTTCATTAATCTGCTTTTACCGGATCACGTAACCATTGCGTAAACACGATGCTGTCTTAACTCTTGTTCTCGCCTAGGCTTCATCGCTACCCAATATCTGCCTATATGTGTTGACTATAATAACAATAATCGATGCCTACTTAAAGTATTGGACATATATCTATCTATAGTTTACTCCTATTAATACCGATTTTCGTATTAGCACTGGTAGTCTTGTCATTACCTAGGTTTTCACAGATACAAACATAGGCACACTCCAGTGAATTTCTATCAATCCACACATTGATAATAGATATACTTTAATTTCGTATACCTTGTTTTTCAGCTCAAGATAAAAAGCAGATTCCAGTGGCTCCTCCCTGGAACATTTGGTGTCGGTGGCAGCGTGGACTTGTACATTTCTATTCCACAGGGGGTCAGCTGGAAGGCGTAAGAATCATTTGCTTTTAACAATGAAGTAGTATCTGTCCAAGCGATGTTTATCGTCTAATAAACGACGCTTTGAAGTTCTGATGCGCAGTTATACTAGTAATTCACGAAGGGTTTTTAGCTTGAGTGATTTGTAACTGAGCATCAGATTAAAGGTCGATGTTTATAAGACGACTTGATACGGTTAAATTTATATCATAGCATGTTAACATGGACACACAACCCAAAAATCAAACGATATATACACTATATTATATTTTACGCCTATATTGACTAAAGTAGTATGTAATACGGCACAATATGGCGTCACATAAGATAAAATCTTTGCTTATCATAGAAAACGATTGATTTCCTTTTTTGTGCATTGACAAATGTGTTAAGTCATGTGAGAATTAAATATATCAGCTAAATGGTGCAGATTCATTTTAGATATTTCTATTGCTCTCTGAAAAAAGGTTACTTATAAGGTATTATACTTTAAATTGAATTCAAATTATTACCACATGTTATGGGAAATAACATCTTGATGTTATTGATGTGCCAAATGGTGTAAATTTTGTGCATTTGAAGAATATGTATTTAGTGTGAGAACAAATGCTATTCCCGCCTGGGCGTATTGAAGTTGCTTTGAAAGTAAAACAAAACACTTATATGTGCAACTATTTTCTGAAACTACACGGTTAGTTTTTACAATGTCAATTACAGTTTGTGTAGAGCTGGTGAAGATTCACACAGTTATGAAAAAGAAAAGTCCATGAACATCTCAAACAAATGTAATACATTCCACTAACAGTATGTCAGCGATCGTTTAATAACATCACATTTCTTAATACATTAATGTCTCAAGTCTTAATTATTATACAGATTCGAGATAATGATGGTGGATACGACAGAGTTTAGTTTTCACACCTACACTGGTGATCATGAAGTGATTATGGTTTACATTCAAATTGAGCGACAAAGGAATGGTATCGCTTCTGCTCATTTTAAAATCTGGACTGCTGGGTGGGCCAACAAACTGTTCTTAAGGAAAACTGCATTAGCAGATGGAAATGCTCATAAATTTACTTTTGTTCCACAAGCAGACGTAATTCAGGTAAAGCGTGTTTTATTTTGCTTATACATTCATTAAGGTTCCATGAAATATCTGCTGAGGGTAACAGAGCAGTAAGTTAGTTTCAGCTCTATTTATAGAAACGATCATTTCAACTTATACTAGACATTCTCGAAACTCAGTATAGTTTCAAATAAGTCAATTACAGGAGAAAGAGCCAGCTACTTTCATTCACATCTGGATAAACTGAGGTACGTAGGACACCAGGTATCGCTCATGAGATCTAACCTCTTGCTTTATTATGCTTCATAATTTAACAGCAACGATTATTCACATTTAATGAAACGTACTGTTTGAAAACATTTTTTATTGGGATAATATTACGTATTTAATTCATAATTTAGTGATGACGAGAGTCATGTGAGAATTTTCCTGTCAATTTCATTACATTTTACACTTCGATTCTATAGTTAGTGCGGCGCTCGGTCGAATGAACATTTTCTTGTATATCAAAATATGCAGTACAATGATCCTATCTTTGCTGTCCTTTCGTACCCAAACCCGTACGGAAGAACATTTAATTGATCTGACAGTTTTCGTCGGTACTCTGATCTTCTGTCTTCAGATATTGCTTGATGACACAGAGGTGCTTGAGTACACCCATCCCACAGATCCTGCCACTGCAAAACAGATCAGTATTGATGCATATGATATACCGGATATAGACCTACATAATATCACATTCGTGGGAGTTTAAGAAATAGGACCTCAGAAAATTGATATTTTATCAGTGAAGCACTTGTATAGCAGTTGTAAAGCTTCATAGTATCACATTCCTTGGAGTTTAGAAAAAACAAAACACAGGGACATAATGTTTTATCAGTAAAACGTCTGATCGACAAGGATAATATACAGATGTACTAGATGTAGAGACCTCAAATAATCCACCAAAACCTGATATTTCATTTATTTAAACAGTTCAGAAGAGGTTGACATTTTATCTATGAAATCTTTTATACGAAGATTTGTGACATATCTATATAAAACACCGAAAAGTGTTCAGTCTTTGATGTTTGGCATGTAGATTCAAGTTAATGTTATGCAACAAAGCATATAGGCCTAAAAACTTTGGGCATTCATTCATGCACTGAACCTAATTAGTGCTGAAGTAAGGTTGAGACACATTTTCTAAGTGTTCTATTTTGTTGTACAGTATATTTACATATATAAATCTTATGAAACTATAGGTAGCAAATGTAACATTTGTAATTGCTGTAATGTTTTCATATTTGTGTCATATGATGAATTGGTGAAGAATAGTATATCAGATATATAATGCGTGTAAATTTACTTGTGTAGTTTTACTGAATGTATTGATAACAGCAAATTCGAGAGGCAAAAATAACACCAAGTATTAAAGAGAGGGAAGCATTTGATAGTCTTTGGTTGCAATGAAAGGTTCTATGAACCAGTTCAAGACAGTGCTAGAGGGCTTGAAAAATATGGCATCTCAGATATCAACTGATGACATGTGAACACATTATATAACATCTAGTCCATCACCATGCTGGTGCTAATTACTTTTTAGCTTTCAAGTGATCTTTCTCATTTGTACGTGTACACCATAATGAATCAAAAGCAATAAAACATGCTCCAATTTTCATTAAGTGGCGTACTAACCGACGTTTGTAACTAATTTTGAATTAGGGATATCTGCACCAACCACTCGAATATTCCAGGAACATAGAAAATGCAGTGATAATTTAACCTTGTCACCATATGCTAGACATCAGAAGTTGACAATGCCCAAGACAAAGTCGAAAAGACGTTGATCTAATGCAGCAAGACACACAGTAGACAACGATATATAACTTACAGTAGACACTTAACTTTCCTGGGTTCATTTTATTCTCCGTCGTATTTTAAAGAATAAGAAAATTTCAATATGAAGGATCCGACATATTTTGACTGAAGAGTATAAGACTCGTGTTTAACTGTCCCGACAATTTCTGAAATGTCTCAAACCTTTGATCTAAAGAAACTTGCAAATGTTACAGTAGATTATTAAAACTTGGTCCGTTATTGAAAAACTGATCAAGTGAGGAAGAAGATATAAGCTACGGAAAAAAAATGTTGAAGACATTCTGTGGCTAAAGATCAGTCAGTGCAAAGAAGGTTTTCATGTTTATTTCTTAAAATGTCAGCGCACGTAGTGACAAGGGTTTCCCATAAACGTATTACCGGGATACTGAAGATTCAAAAGAAGCTGGAGAAACCAAAGGTATACCATTGTGCAAGACATCCTAAGACGTGTTTGAAACACGCTTACTTGTTATGATTATGCACCAGCAATTGCTTCCAACACAGCAAAATATTATTTAAGGACAGAAAAGGTAACAATGTCACCTCATCCTCCATATTACCTAGATTAAGCCACCAGTGATTATTTTGTGTTTCAAACTTTGAAGATATTCCTTGCTTGGCTCATCACTCTAGACAGGCATTGAGCTTGAATCAGCTACATTAAATAATTTAAAAAGAACAATGTATAACAAGATCAGCCGACCATTCAAGTTCAGGAAATTGATTCACAGGATAAGACTTTGCAGGACTACCTTAAAGGAATGAAATAGTCGCTGATGGTTATAACGTTTGGCATTAACATAACCGTTAATTTTCGAACATCTTTCATTCATCCACATTTAATTTCAATGTATATACAACAGCCTTAAAATCCTTATGTCTTTTTATGTAATTTGAAATATGGTAGTAATTTCAAATAAATATCTGAATGACTGAAATTAGAGTAATGGTCGTGCGTGCTGTCCTTTCTCATATTGTTCTAAATAATTAAAAGAAGTATCAATTCATTACCGTCAATACTGTTTGAGTTATGCTCCGCACAAGAAAAACGTCACAAAGGGTAGTAACGAATAATATTATACGGCTAAAGTTATGATTCTTATGACCTGCGCTCCGTCTTATTGCTATCTATCAATATGTGACGTGTCAATTGATCGTAATTTTCGAGTTCTGGTCTTCACAAGAAAAGCTTACTAAGGGCAGTAACTGTAAAAAAGGGAAGGTAAAGTTCTCGTCCTTGTGCACTGCACTTCCACTCATTGTTCTCACTCAATATATGAAAGTATCAATTGGTTCCACATTTATTAGTGTTAGTTATGGTCCGCACAAAAGCTAACATCATCGGCGATGTCATCAACATTTCTTTTATCTATCTTAAAATAACATCACAAGATAAAAACACAGTCACGATTGCAAAGGGGGACAAAACCAGTTATCCAGCATTATCAATGTCTAAATATATACATACATTCAACTAGATGAAATATAACTATTAGTTATTGTTTACATTATATCACTATCTTATCAAGAAGGTAGACACATATTAAGTGCTTACAATTTTATTTAAGTAAACTGTGTTATTTTGATACATTTGGAAATAGAAGTCAAATGGCTTGTAAAACTGTTGATGAAATTTCGTTTTCTACAGTGAATTAGAGTATTATTAAAAAAGATGTGTAGACTTAATGTGATAACATTACCGTTTTTTGTCGCTGTTAGCACGCATTTAGTGTTGTGTGGTCGACATATTTCGCCCAAGGATTCAAAGTCAACTGGTGAATTAAGAACACAATTAAACACATATTTCAACTTGCATAGAAACGAAAATAATAAAAAAAGTTCTGGATTAACTTTGAATGTCTCGGATATCTTGAACAATGTAACAGCAGACTTTGCTACGATACATTCAGTATTAGGTGTATCAGAAGATGGAAATTTGACAGACTTGTCAAGTCCTGGACTTACACTGAGTGCAGACTTGAGCAGTGTATTACCACTGTGTGATGAAGATTTATGGATACCGTTGTTTATAAATGAAACCAGACATAAATTACAGTTAGAAGCTTGCTTGAAATTTATTATTTTAAACACAGGGTCAAAGGTAATATCAATCTTAATTAGTATCGGTATACTAAAACAACAGACATATCTTCTATGGTTCGTCCTTAATTATTACAAACTAGTTCAACGAGATACATAACATAATTAATAAGTCTGTCATAATTATTGACTTTATTGGTGTACCGCGAATTTTGCCATGTACCTATTATTTTCAAATTAAAAAACATTTTTGAGTTGTATTTGAGTCTATTAACAAGACCGTTTGTACCAAAATCTCTTTTCGACATTAAACTTTAATGGTACTGTTTTATTGCTTTTGTTGAATTCATGTCAAGCCATTTAAGGTCAGCAGGAATTATTAGAAATGTTATCAATAGTATCGGTAGACTTAGAAATTAATTTGTAGGCGCCTTCAAACACACGACAGTTCCATTTCGATTATGAGAAAATCTATGTCATTTGCACAATCACTGACAAATAATTACAGCAGACGCATGCTTATCATATCCAATTTTTTTCTGTCAGCGCTTACCTTTTTTTATTCGTTATTGAAAAGTAATTAAAATTTATTTTCAGAACACGAGGTTAATTGTAAATTCTTCATTACTTTTGAATATTTGGCCTGTGGGGATATTCGCAAGTGATAGTGAAATCAACATATCAGTAGCAATTTGGATCAATAACAACACTCCTTTGTGGACTCTGGACCTTAACATTCAAAAGAATGAGATGACCAGCTATTATTGGAGTCAGTTGCGTCTGGTATATTTCATTACTTCTAAGGTGAGTTACTTTATTTCTTACCGGTACGATACTACATATGTTCAAGTTACACACGTGGTTGGCTGAGTTAATAGCTGAACTCTATTTCAATGGTCAATAGGCTGTCATTGGATCAGTTTGACTGATTTTTTATTATTATTACATGTATATACCGAAAGCTAATAAGGCTTAAAATGTTTCATTCTAAATGCATATGTTGGTAATACTTGAAAACATTTTGAACCAAACAGTTGTTGACGTTGTTGATCATGGATTGTTCGTTTTCCCGAGCATATAACTGCCATGTGGAGAAAATGCGAAGATTGGTCATGGACAGCAACAACCCTAGCAGAGGTCATATTAATTCTTTCTAAAATGGACTCATCAGAAATATTGAGCTTTTGGTAGTTCGGCTGTAGCTGAGGACTGCTACAACAATTAAATTATCAGTGCTTCCGACTCTGCTGTCTTCAGAGGACATATGCTTCTTGATATTGTTGATGCCCTGTTGGTTTGATTCCATAATCTCTAGACCGAAATATTGTCGCACTCTTAAACAAATCTTAAATTCAGTTACCATTTTGACAGGACAAATACCAAAAGGTCGAAAATGTACATAGATTTGAAACTAAAATACACAGCTCATATCATTGCAAATCAGAAGCCACGATCATGCTACATGGTGATGTGGCTGTCGTTGTCAAGGATCTGAAGTATAGGGCGTTTTGGGTGACAGATAGAAACTTCCAAGATGAAGGTATAGATTGCAAACTTTTTCTACGAAGACAAAAGAAGAAATAGTTGCGGATCTTAACTGCCCAACAGTCTAGACTAGTCTAAACAGTACTGTTTTCATCTATTTTGAGATTCATTTATATTAATCCTTATGTTTAATTCATTCTTCTTTATTAGTAGTATATATACATGTATGTTCACCCACGGACAAACTTATATGGGCTAAGGTCAGTAATAGTCGTCATGGTGACCTTACTTACCTATGACTGACTCTCATGATAAGTTCTAAAGAATTTACTACATTACTTTCAATATGTTTATACTATCAATTTATAATACATGTATATCATTTCAGATATAAACCACTGCCCATCAGTATTCTGGGAATTTATTGGAATTGCAACCCTCACTGGATTCATAATAGTAGTAACTGTGATAACAATCATTTGGAAATGCTTAAAACAGAGTTGCTTTTACAACAGGAAGAGTAATGTTTATAGAGAATTCGGAAGTCATCATTTTGAGCCTTAAAATGCAGAAGTAAACAAATGTTTACTGCGTAAAGATCTGAGAAACGAGTCCTGGTTTTAGAGAACAATTTCAATCTTCATTGTTACACCGTTCGGAGCCTCGGCCATCCTTTGCTTTCACAATGTACGATTATTTGCTTTTACTAAATTGAATCCGAATTTAGCATGTACATGTATACTGTTGTGTTGAAGAATTCAACCTATTTTATTTTATGCAACTTAGTTAATTTTTAATCAAATATGTTAAATTTTGATACAAGTGTATAACATAGGTCATAGTTTCCGTGGTTATTCTTACATTCTCAGGTAAAAATGGCTCAGAAATGGGAAGAGTTATGATGGAGAGATCTAGTATTTTCAAATATACTTTTGGATAATAAAAGAACAAAGGTCCATTCGATTATTGTTGAGAATAAAAGACTCTCCCTAAAACTGGTGTCAAATGAGTTTACTTCAAAGACACAAATATTACAATATTTGCAATTATTTTTATTTAACTTAAAATTTAAGCTATACGTTCCAGTCATCATCGGTAAATAAGCGTTTTATAATATGTTGCAGTAGTATCAAACATTCAATAATTTATAAAGTTGTTGTTGCAAATTAATGGGTAGATAACGATTTATTACAGGAGGCCTCTATGTTGATTAGTTGTGCTATAAAGAGACATTCTTCGATATATGTTGTTCTTTAAAACTGTATTTATTTATCATGTTACGCTCCTTGAACATATTGTATATATTTTGAGAATATAATCTGCTAAATGCAGGAAGTTACATATATTATACTGTAGGCAAAATATCTAGAAAACCTTGTTATTTCTTAATTGTGGAAAAACAATTTGAAAACAATGATTTGAGTAAAGTGCGTGGAAAATAAATTGGGTTACCCCATTTCGGGGCCTCAAAAAAGTGCGTGGGGTAATGATAAGGAAAGTAATACTTATTCAGATGATGACAAAAAATACAAAATTTCCTACTTGTTAGTCCTAAAGACTGAAATTGTACATTAGAAAAGATGGATAATTGATACCTTTTCTGAAAAACATACCACAGACATAAAAGTTTACAATACCCCAATTCCAGCTAATTCTGAATTTAACACATCGCTTTGATAGTAAAACAATTAAGCGAAAAAATTGAGAAAAAATGTTATCGACCCATTATTATATTTTCAGAAACTATATATAACTAGCAAATTGCTAGTCTCTATAAGAAAAACGAGAAATTAATATTTCTTGTTATTTTGATTTTCACCAGTGAGCTGAAGATATAAAATAGCGTGTTTTCTGTGTACCTGATGACATTTAACTTTATATTGTGTGTTATTGTTGATCAAATTTTCTTGTTTCTTATTGTTTGTGTGTGTGTTTATAATTAAGGCGAACACACACACTCGAACAATGCATCTTATCGGACCTATTGTTGGTCCTTATGTTATTGCATCATATCTTTTTGCATTAGGAAGTAATCAAAAAGATAACTCGTCATCGAATTCTCCACAATTATCTGTCATGATCGCCAGTGTGTGTTGGTTCACACCCAAAGCAATTACATTTGATGCATGACAATAGTTATCTAATTATGCATGACGTTTTTATTCACGTGCTTTCGGTGTTTATTTCGTCAGCAACTGATGCAATGTAGCACTAGGGTGAGTTGCCTACAGGTTTTTAAATAACTAATTTTCATTGAAATATCTTTCATTCATCAAATCATATCAAAGTTGAATTGTGAAATACATCTTCGAACAGAATTAATTAAAGCGGAACTACCATATACGAATCTTTAATGTACATGTACATGACCTTTAATTATCATCACAGCATACAATGACAAAAGTATATATTTATTTCTACATACATCTCTGGTCATTTTTACAATACAGTACTGAGACTTTTACCAGTATTATTACATGTCAGGTTGGTTTCCTGTTTCGTGACTAGATGGATTTGAATACCAGCACCTTCAGAATTGATGTGTCATGTGATAATCTGTCACAATTTTGTAAATTTTCGTTTTTAACTTTTTAACAAATTTCTATTTAAGGAAATAGAATCGAGACTTAACAACTGATTAAAATGACCCTAGTTTAAGTTCATTTCAAATATCAATCTATCCTAATAACAGCCTGGAAACCAAAAGAACTTAGACTTTAATCAAGGTATAAAAAGTGTATATATGTTATTATTTGTTTGTGTGATTTGGAACCTATGAACAATAGAGGGTGATAGCAATAGTTATACCCGTTAACATAATATATCGCAAGGGCTAGCTTAAAGCCTTTATGTGTTTATACTCGTATGATATTTGCTCTACAGAAGTGGAAGATTGTCCAAACGCTGATCAACTGATGGCTTGACTCGTACTATCCTGTAACTTTAAATCAGGTGTTTTGGTCAACTACATTATTGTAAGATCAAGCTGTCAAATTTTAAGGTCATAATATCAGTAACATTGCTCAAAGTTCGACTGTTTCCGCAAAAATTATTAATTGGATCAAGGACATGTTGCACACACAATTTGTTCTCATTGTTTTTGGAGGTTGATTCAGATACCCAGACTCTTCAAGTATTTTGGCTTGAATCAGATCAGTTTTAGGACGGTTGTGCTGAACATGTGCGTAAAGTTAGTTTAAATCCATCAATGCTTGGCAATGTTACAGTCCGGACACGAATGTGTGCATATTTACAGAATCCCATTACGTCTTGATGTGCTGAACATCTGTGTTATTTTTAAATATTTCAATGCATGACAATGTTACAATCCGGACACGAATGTGTGCATATATACAGGATTTCATCACATTTAAACTCTAAGTGTGACCTTGACCTTTAAGGTATGGATGTGAGTTTTGCACGCGACACATCGTCTTGATGTGCTGAATATTTAAGCCAAGTTCTTTTAAAATCTTTTAATGCATCACAAAGTAACAGCCCGGACACGAAAACATGTAATGCCGGACATACAGACAGACGGACAGACGATTTAAAAAGCAAGGTTATGAATGTTTTTTCGAACAAATAACAACTTCTTGTAATAGGCCAGGCAAATGCTGTGAATCAACCTTCCGACACATGCAGACAGCCAATAAGCCAGACACAATGTTCGAACCAATACGTTTCCAACACATACAGACAACTAATAAGTTAGACAAATGTCGCGATCAAATAAGTTTCTGACCCATGCAGGCAGCTAATAAGCAAGACAAATGTTGCGATTAAATAAATTTCCAAGCCGTGCAGGCAGCTAATAAACTAGACAAATGCTGCAGAGCAAAACGTTTCCGAGCCATGCAGGCAGGCATTAAGCTTCAGAGTCATGCAGGTAACTCATAAGCCTGACAAATGTATTTTTACTGAATGGTCTGCTTTTTTACCTAAGACCACCAACTGATCTCCAACGAGGTTTAGTTTAATGATATACCTATCTTCCCTTAATGGCAACTCCCCCCCCCCCGCCCCCTCACCCCGCCTCCACACGAGAACGTAGAAATGTTGGGCCTCAGCCCCAGATTAAAGATATTAGTAAACTGAAGTATAATAAAAAAAGATTAAAAGCAAAAGAGGAAAACTAAGTTTGCTTAAAAGAGTAAAGTATAGAAACAACTAGCAGGACAACTAGGGAGCGGCAAACAGCCGCATGGATCTGCTTTATGGTAGGGAAGTGGAAGACGTCGGGTGTAGATGGTTGCAATGGTAGATATTTCTGGAGAAGAAGGAATACTTATACCAGATTGTAGTTGCTGAGACTGTAACTTATAACTGGATGAATGAAAGTGATGTGTGTTGCAGGATAAAGGAACTTGATAGCTTCCAATGGGTATAGGAACCAGTTCATAATAGAGTTCATACACATTGCATGATCTGTTGACAATACGCCCAAGATCTAGTTGGCATAGGCTAAGGGAATGGAGCATTTTAGTAACACCAGTCTGGATGTTTGACCTAAATTAGACTTTATTCTTGTCTATGTGGGTTTGAGTATGATCATATCACGGAGCCAAATTCCGGCTATGGCCTCGCTAGGGTCTGATAAGTCATTGAGGTTCTGATTTTTCTCCGTGAAGGTAATATTGGGTGGGAATAGGATGTTACCTTCTAGCGATTACCTGACATTGGGGGGTTGAATCCTATGTCCTACTCATATTCCAGCTTTTGGGGTCATTTTGGAGGGTGACCGATTGGTTTGCAGATGGCAAGTCCAGATAGACTGCAGTATGAGACAGGATGAGACAGGGAAGGCATTTGAACTAGTGTCATTTAGAACAACTTTTGGAGTCTGTTAACTAAAAAACTCTTAATGATTGACCTATGACTCCATAACTGTGCATTTTCAGTAGAACTTATTCGCGACTGATCTTATCGAAAGCCTTTCTGAAGTCAAGGTATGAGATCTACTTGCTTCTCATTATAGGCCAATTAAGGTGACCAAGTCGTTTATAAACATTACTCGTTGGGTCATACGATATACCTCTTCTCCCGAAACCCATACTGCAGGTGTTGGAGTATGTTATGGTTCGTAAAGTATTTCGCTATAGAAGAGGACACAATATGTTCTAGACTCTACATATGGTACATATGTTAATGAGATGGGCTTATATAGTTGGCGGGATTGCCCTGTCGCTTTTTTTTTCTAGATTCGAGCATCATTTTCTGACTTCCACAGGGATTGCAGTGATCATTTATTAAGCGATTTCTGGAATGAAACCTTGGGGGTTGAGGAGAGTTCTTTATTTTATGATTATAGAGGATTACTTAAAGGAATTCTTCTCCTTTTAAATGGCATGACACCATTTTCTTACCCCAAATAACCAAACATATTACAACTAGCTATAATCATTGGTTAATTTCTTTGAGTGGCGGGGTCATGCAATTTTGATTCGAGGGTCATGATATGAACAATTTTGGTAGAGGTCCGCTACACAATGCTACATTCGAAATATCTAAGCTTTATAGCTGGTGGTTTTAGACAGGGTCCGCATATTACATCATATACGGACCCTGTTTTAGACAAGAATATTTTGAAAGTTTTCCCTATGTAGACACCGCATCCCTGAAATTAAAGGACAATTTGATATCCCCAGATAGTTTTTGAAAATGAATTTTTAAAAAATGAAGTCCGTTCACGGTCTGAGATAACCGGAATTTATTCAAGTGAACGTCAGGGGCAGGTAACTGCAAATTCAAAATGGCGTCTTTGGTTGATATTGACTTTCCAGTTGATGGAATTTTGCCCAAAAAAGAAACCGGTGCTGCTTCATTTGTAAATAAGTACCCAGATTTTGACGGAAAAAATGTTTTGATAGCTATACTAGACACTGGTGTAGATCCAGGTGCACCGGGGCTCCAGGTATGACTAATCATTGTCAAAATTATGAAAAGGGAAATGGCCGGCTACATGTACCTTTTGTCTAGGTAGCCGGATCTATATTATCATCATAATTATGATTTGATCATGGAAGTTTCTTTACGTCCGGTCTCGGACTGGGTGACCCACAGTCTCTGCGTCCAGTTCAACCGGACGTGGAGACAAAAAGGGAATAATTGTCTCCTAATAAAAAATTGTCAGTGGCTAGAGTTACGGAAGTTCC
>JAUMHA010279365.1:0-14940 GCA_032359765.1 Saxidomus gigantea | reverse complement strand
AGATACCTCGTTGATTTAAGTTACAAATTATAAGAAAAACAACAATATAATATTATGCTATTCTGAAATGTTTTGATTTTATTTAGACCTGTTACTATATAAATTTTAAAACAGAGGACATTATAATTAGTAACAACGGAATATATGGAACTACTTGTTTGTATGTAAAGAGTTCGGTCGTAAGGAAGCTATACTCTGTTAACATTGGATCCGATTGAATAATTCAATCGATCCAAAAAGTGCATTAACTATTCAAAGTTAAAAAGTTAAATGCTTAAAATAACTAAATTATATTAATTTAATTGTACACAGGAAGAAAAAAAGCGAATAACAAATATTATTATTATTATAAGTAGTAGTAGTAGTAGTAGTATCTGTATTATTGTTGTTGTCTTAATATCTTTTACTTACTTTGAATTATTTCAAAACTGAAACATTATACCTTTAAAATAGCCTCTTATCCCTATAACTGGTTCTGCTGTATTCGGTCAATTTCATTAACCCTATTTAGCTTTTATCTCGTTTCGCTTTGCAATTAAAACCTGCATTGAATTTCAAACTCAATGTCGCTAATGAAGCTATGGGGATGTTTGTTTTTCTTCTAGCAGCGGTTACTTATGCGATGGTAACTTGTCGTAGAATCTGTTTCATAACCATAATCGTTACTTTTTCTAATGCTTATTAGAAAGAATCCTATCTGAACAGAATGATGTCTCATTTGAGCCTTTTTTCAACTGATTGACAGAGTTATGAGTTTCTCTAATTAATTTGACAGAGACAAAACATGTTCCGTAAGATAACAGTTGATTATCTGGACAGCCCAACGTATCGGAAGGATATGTAAGATAATAATATCAGATAACACCGGATGCAACTCTTATTTCATTAATTACGTTTTCCGGTGTACATATATAACGATGATTTTCTTATATATTGTTTCATAGTTAATTAACAAGACGCAGTACAGATAGTTCTACCGAGCCACCTTAAGTCCAAACACGCTTTTATGTTGAACTTCAACAGTTTAAAAAAACTGGAAAAAGCATTTCAAAGGAATAGTTGATTATATTATTTCAGTGGGCTCTTTTATTTGTCATCGGATGTATCAAAGTTTTCCGTAGTTCTATATTTATGTTTAAATAAAGTGATTAAGTGATATATTTTGCCCGGTAGAAATGATAGAAAAATTGGGCGTTTTTATTGGACTTACCATGACTGTCGCTTTAAAAACACGTGTTAATGAGTGGATAGGTTTTAATTGATAGATAACATTCGCATCTATTTATAGATTTTTGAATGGATAACAGAGAAAACCGGTTTGAGATAAACCAAATTCACTGTCTCTCCTAGAAGTAAATCCAATAATTATAACCGTTGTCGTTTACTTTTGAAAGCACTGTATGTTAGTGTTTGTTAGTACATGTTCTATGACAACAGGAAAGTGTATTATATAGCCCATATTTGCCATTTTCGTATCAAATAAAACTGTTAAAACAATGGCAGTATCACTTTAACGTGGCGTTGTATACCCAATCAAGAAAGTGTCTTATTCTCGATGAGACGGTGAGAAGGACCATGCGTTATCTGTACAGAATACATTCCTAGCGTTACATTTTAAATCGGGGGCAAGTAATCTGTATTGCCAAAAATATAACATTTATCACAACACATTTTTCTAAATATATACGACAGAAAGATTTGTAAAGGTCTTCTTCATAGACATGTAACAGGTGGTGAAAAAAATCGTGGTCCGACCGTGACTCGAACTTAGGGCCTTCCGTTGTTAGGGCGGATACTCTACCAACTGAGCTATCAAGCCACACGGCCAATAAGCCTATCGATTTATCACCATATACCTGTACCTGTACTTATACCCCCTCCAAATTAAGATTTCGTCCCGAATTCTCAGAGACAAAGAACATTGTGCATCATTCTCGAGGTGTCAAAACAGTAGTCATATCATACCGTAGGTTATTTACTTCGGGCGGTATTTGTAACAGGTGGTAAAGAAATCGTGGCTCGACCGGGACTCGAACCCAGGGCCTTCCACTGTAAGGCCGGACACTCTACCAACTGAGCTATCAAGCCACTCGTTTGCCTAACGATTTATCACCATATACCTGTACCCGGCCACAGACATTATTTTCTATTTTGGAAATAAACCCTAACGCCCGTGTTAATGGTTCAAGCTCTTAACTGACGCATCTACCAATCTAAACAGTCGATAATATTTTCAACTTTCCACGTATGATATTTTTCATACAATGATTGTCAGTATCAATCGTCTTACAACGCAAAAAGTGCTCTTCCAAGTGTAATACACGTACAGTCACAAAAAGTTGGCCAGTACTTCAGTATAGATCTGTTTAACAAAGTTTATGTGGCTTGTGACTTCATCGAAGTCGCTACAAAAATAGAACACACACACACAATCCTATAGGGACTATCAATTCATTTTGAGTAAAGCTACGTAAACAAGATAACAAAGGGCGATAACCCCAACAATTAAAATGATTGATTCATGATTCTTGTGCATATCACTTCAAATCATGTCCTCTATTAATGTCTAAGGTATCAGTGAGTTCCCTTCAATATTTGGCGAGGACTGGTCTGCACACGAAAAAAGTAACTAAGGGCCACTGATCGAAAATACTGAAGCTGGGGTTATGTTTAATATGCACTGTACTTTTTCTCGATGTCCTTTATCAATAATGAAGTATCAATTGATTCCCTTTATGCTCTAATGGTACAAAACATAACCTTTAAATCATGATTAGTAAGTCATTATTATACATATAAATCGTTTAGTGTGTGTAAGTATAGTGTTTTCTGTCATTCAATTAAAAAAGTCACAAAGGAAGAGTCCGTGCATAGTCGCAATGTAAACACTTGTATGACAAAAAACAAAACGTCATTCAAATAAGTTTATTCTACCTTTTGTGCAATGCACTTCCTATGAAGACCGATTTAAAATATCAGATAACAAGTTTTATCGAAAAGATGTATAAATAGTTTGTATTTCGGTGAAACTCATGATAGCATTTTGAATTTGTGTCGTAATTCAACTTATTTATACAAAGTAAAGGTCTCAATTTTAACATTTAGAAGTTTATTGCAATTTTTCCTTGTGCAAAAGGCAAACATTTTGCTGTCTATTGAAAAAGAAACAAACTAATACGAGAAATAAACAATCGCGTGGATAAATATTTTTGTAAAATCAATATAGATCAAGGGTCACCCATTCTGTGTAATTGAGGAAAATAAAGCAGTTTTACGTTCATACTATGTATTGACTTTATATCAAATTTCACCAAAATTATGCATTTCAGTTTCAAGATAAGATTTTTAAACCGACAACGACCTAGTTACACGCAGTTTAGGTATTTATAATTACAACACAGAAACATCTTTAATGTTAAACGCATTATTTGTATACACCACTTGAAAATGAACCATTATCAAGCTCTTAACACGTTTGTTATCATAGAAATCTGGTTACAATAAGTGAAATGTGTACATAAAATTTTTGTAAACTGAAATAGTTTTAATATTAAAAGGGAAAACAGACTTACTTTAATTGGTTGTGTCTGCTATCCTTTTCACAGTTTAATTGACGCGATAACATTGCACTGCATTATATAAACTTGATGTGTTAGTACACTACGAATGATTTGTTACTAAGAAGAGTAAACCCTTTTCTTCCTTACAAGGATGTTTAACGGTTGGCTGCCCACACAGTTTATAGTTTAAACAATCGATCGGAACCGAAGTTAATATGAGTCATTGAAATGCATACGTAAACCTTCGCAATATTGTTAAAGCTGAACGTAACCGGTTTCGTTATAACTTACAATATATCATTTGGAGTATGTATCTAGCAGAATGCAGTTTTCCTGAACTCTAACAGATACAACCAAATCGTTAAAATAGTGACATGAAAGTCCCTTATTCCGTGCCGCATCATTTACTAAGTGAATTGAAAATGAAGTTGCACATATATGGTGACATTGATAAAAACAGCGAGAGAAGGAAATGTCAAGAATGAGTTGACATCACTGTTCAATGTGTAGCTTTCAAATATCGAAAGGTTCATGTTATTATTTTGATTCATCTATACAATGTCATTGTGCAGTCACGGAACAACACATATTTTTTTTACTTGATTGTTGATTGTGTCTGAATGATTGCCAGATAAGTGCATAAACATACATTTACTAACCATTATACAAGGTTGAAACAGTGAAAGATGGTCTAAAGAGGAGAAATACAAAGGGTAGCCGTGCATCAAATTTACAAAGGCTTGGACTAGACTGTACTGAGTAGGAAATGTAATTTCAAACTTGTATAGTTATAGGGAAAGAGTTAAGATGATACGTGTACTGGATTCGGGACTGTGGAATTAAATAGTTAAGGTTCCTTGATGGCGTCAGATGGTTATGGTCAACGCATATTTTTGTAGAAAAAGGTATTTGGTAATTGTATGCCTCTTTGCTCAAGTGTTTGTCAGTTTAGGGATGTTAGCGTTTGTGAGAAACTGATCATCGAGTCAATGGATTTAGCAAGGAACGTTGAAATGTTTATCTGGTAGCATTAGGTGCAGTGCCAAGCAAACATGGCGTTTAAAGGGACGGACGAAAGGGCTATCACCGATGCCTTGACAGTCCTGTGTGATAACAAATTTTTCAAATATCCAATCTTTCAAATATCATTATAAGTTGTTTTTACTTCAATCCGATTTCTATTAATTCTGACAACATATTGTTTATACATTTTTGTATGCATGTATTTAATGTTATGAGTCTTTTGTCTTTCATTGATTATGTGTGTAAGAAAATTGTATATTTTTATTTCATTTAATTTTCATTTCATTTCATTTTATTTTTTGTAGAATCTATGTTATCTCTTCCCAGAAGGCACATTGAAAATGTGTTAATATCTTGTACCTTCGTCATAATGTGCTTATCTTTTTTGAATAAAGAGATTATTATTATCATTATTGTTATTATTAGTATTAGTATTTCTGTCCTTCTTGTCCAATGTTCCTCTTTCCAACATTGTCCACATAGCTGGGTCTGGTAACACTGACTCAAGGACACGACTTAAGGCAGAAGGTTTGAGTCTTTAATTTGTGTCCAGTCAATATCTCCAAAATATTCTTAATATATTTGAATGAATCTCTGGCTAAATGTTCAATAACTTTTACTTGTCATTAGGACTCCACGTTGTACACCTTTGAAAGAAAAATTCACCCAGTAAGTAAACTAGTGAAGGTTTGCCACAAACGATCTACAAAGCACGTCAAACCTGGATCACAATCATGTACATCTTGACCGCACTGCTTTCATTCTATCTAATTAATGCTCATAGGATGATTGGATTCGATACCTCAAGCACCGGTTAGAAGTCGTTATTGCCTGTTTTATGCGACCTGGGCCTTGTCATGTTTATATTTGATATATTTTAGTTTATACTAATTTATTTTAGCTCGATTGTGAAGAAAGCTTGTAGCTTATCGAGTCACTCTCGAGTCCGCTTCCTGGACAAACTAGTACTGGTGTCATATGAGGAGATACGGTCGTGATCTTGGTGGGACTCGAACCCGCAACCTCCGGGATGACACCTAAACCTCTACACAACCGCTCCCTTTTGATACATTTTCATTCCAGTAAAACATTACGTTTTTCATCTGTGTCACACTTTCAATTTACAGCTGAATAGATATAACACTTGTTGTTGCTTTATGACAGTTGGGAAATTTGTTTTTGACATAATTCGGGCACAATATCATGGAATGTCAGAGGGGAATATAGTAACACCTGTGAAGACAAGACATAATGATTATGTAGTACTCAGTAAGTGTCTGACAAGTAAAGAAAAGTAAGCGTTGTGTAAAATGTACACGTGTATGTGATTTATGTTCTTTACAGCTCACCATTGTAGCTGCAGTATCCAATATGTAATGAAATAAATCTTGTTTAGAGTACGCAAAATAAAAGGAGTTCAATCTTTGGTGTATGGGTTTGAGAACATAGTACATATTGACCCTCTATTTCAGCTGAAAGGTCATTGTTTGTTGAGACTTGGTACATGTTACGTAAAGGACGAGCACAATTAAGTCGCTTATATATCACATGACTCTCTATACTAGTTTCAGCAGTCATATATAACTGTACAACATAAGCAATCCAGATCCTTTCCACTAGCTTATTACAAATATATTCTGAAGTAAAATGAGTCTGCTATAACATAATGCATGATGTGATTTAAACAGCCCAATGTACTGTAAGATTTGAACTCATGGCTATTGGTTTAAACTCTACCCCATCACAACAGAAGCTAGTTTGTGAGCAAAACATAAGAATACCATATTGATTGTTATTCACCATAACAGTCTTTTTTTCGGTTTAAACATTACCCCGTTGTAAACATAAGTAAGGAAGTAATAACAATAACAAATGCTTGACATACTGACTTATTGTTTGTAATTCATAAGTTCAAATAAGTGTATAGTATTTTTTCACAAAGGCAAGTACTGAAGAGATTTTAATTGGGGATATTTTATAATTATTGCAGGACACAGAAGTGGCAGCAAATATCTGTATCATCTACACATTGAACTGCAAATTTGAGATACAAACATGTTAAAACAGAATTGAAATTCTGGGTATATAGTGTCGTTCATGGTTGAAAAACAGATTTAGACCTTTCAAGCATTGACAACGATACAAAGCAAGTTTATATTATGGTTTGACAGACCACTATTCTCCACATTCAACTGATTGTCAAAAACTATATTTACTCATCTGTACTATGAACATATACGTATCTGTTTCAAATGCAATCTTAAATTCTGACAAAAACTGATAAATAGTTTTGACAGTTGTCAGGGTCAATTCAAATGATTTATATTTTGCGGAAATGGCACCACTGTAACTTTGAAAGCTGTGTTTAAGTGTTGCATTTATAATTATTTTAATGAACATTGGTTTGTTCAAGCTCACCTGTAAAAAGTTTTACAAACCTATAGTAAATACTTCTTAATCATTATCCTACTAAGTGTACTCGTTGTGCTGGACTTCCGGTATTATTTGCGATATAAGATTGTATCAAATGTATATTGAAAGCAAAAATGTTTATTCACTTTAGCTTTCGATTAAATAATTTTAGGCATAAATGGAACATACACTTATCTTTCAATTAACAGGTAATTACAAGTCCTTGAAATGTATGAGGCATTATATATGTTTTGATTATATTGACACAGTTACCGGCCCTCTTTGTAAAACAGTTTTTTTACCGGGTTGTTTAATTAAGTTACGCATGGTATAGTATTGTTATCTGTTGTGTAGATAGGGAAAAGAGAATTAATTTTCCAATTGGTAAGTTTGAAGTTGACCCGTCCAATTATGATGGAGGCGTTTTGAACTGAATAATCCCCATGGCTTTACGTGCACTATTACTGACTAAACTTTTCTTTTCAGCATAAACATTTTAAAATAACATAACGAATATAAGATGATTATTTAATAAAACTTGCTTTGCCAAAACCAAGAACTGCAACTAATTAATGAAAATGTATTGTGGAAACTGACTTATTTGAGCGTAAATAAACTGTATTAAGACTACTTGATAGGCTAAAAGTTCATTATAATATGAAAGGCGTCAGAAGGAAAAAGAAATTAAGATAAAATACACAGATCAACGTTCGTGCCCTAGCTGTCATAGAGTTGCAACACATAATCGACATCCGCTTTATATTCATGGAATTCGGCTATTTTACATAGTCGGATGTCTCGTCTTGCATGAGCATTGCATAGATTTGATCAATGTTTCTTTGGGGATTACGCTGAACTCATACATTTTGCAAACTGGATTAATTCCGTTTCCGTCAATACATATTTGACATGCGGTGATTAATTGGAATGCAATCAATTGAAACTAAATTCTACGCTGAAAGATATATCTATGTAAAAGCAGTACGAAGCCAGGACGTCATTATCCTGGATTTGTTGAAGGAAATTATTCCTTTTGCATTTTTGTTTGAGCTTGTCAATGTTTGAGCCAGATCTAATTGTGATAAATGTTATATTGTGTTTTATCACAAACCACACTAAGCTAGCCGATAGATTTATGTAGACTAAAATATTCAAATAAATAGAATGTATGTGTAGAAGTTTTGGCTGAAGAAAATGTTGAGTTGGATATTCTGTTTAGAAGGGGTTTTCCAATGGAGGAAGAAATGATTTGCTTCAAAACCTTCAATCAATTCGAGCACTCAAATGTCATTATCTACTTCCTATTTAATGGCTCTTTTAATGCAGATGTAAGTGACTACTTTTTTGGCCATAAATGGAGTTAACTATTCATTATCTCGAAATATTTCTTTTGTCATTTCTGTAACTGTCTTTACGTGCAGACACATCTCCCTAGAGCGATTAAGTTTTGTAGACTTTTGTAGAATTATTCCGTGATTTAAGTCATGATATTGTCTTTCAAGTAGTCTTTAGAGGCTGTCTTGTTTTAGATTACAGGTTATTTGTGCTGGATTCAAAGTTTTTTTTCAGTATGCACACACACAATTTAGCGAAGCGATGCATTCAGTACTTACTATTTTAAGTCATATTCTCAACTCATGGCATAAAAATGTTAGCTGTGCAGATATTTGCGTGGTGTATTTTTACGTTCACTTCCTGCTGCAAATATAATGTCATCATGGCTAGGGTAAAGCTTAGGGATAACAGGTCATGATAGAAGCAAAGGTTGATACAGGTTAATGAATAGTGCAGGTATAGATTATCATCTGAGTAATTGCGTTCAAAGGTCGGGATTCTGTTTTATTAAGGTTGGGGAATTAATGTTTTCATTGGACTACAAGTGGTTGTAGATAACTTAATGGCGAAATCTTATTGGCAATAATGATGTTTAGTGTAAAGATCGTTATGGAGTACAGTCCGGTTAAGGGTTAAGTGTAATGGTTATCATATGAGTAAAGGTGCTGCATGGTGAAGAGTAAAGACAAGCACGTAGTTTAGGTGTAGTGGGTAAATTATAGAGTTAAGACTGAAGTGTAAAGGTTATCATCGGAGGCAATAGCGGATAAAAGATGAAGAGTTAAGGTCATTTCTGATTTAAAAATTGATAGAATGGTGAAGTGTAAATGTAGGGTGGTAAAGGGTCAAAACAAGAGGTCATCATCAGAATAAAGAGTAATAGAGTTGCGTAAATGGTGAAAACTACAGGTCAAATGTGGGTAAAGGAAGAATAAACTTATCATTGAAAATAGGTAGGTAAATGCTAGATAAAGTAAGGTAACCCGAGTAAACGGTGACGGTCTTGTTATCCTCTAAGGTTTGAAGAGTTAATGTCAAGGTTAGGGTGTATAAATTGAAGATAAACAGTGGGAAAGGTTAGTATATGATTAAGTATAAAGTTTTCCATGTAAATCAACGTGAGTAAAGGTAAGTTAAGGGTGAAGCGTAAAGATAATCAGGGGAGTTAAAGTGAATTAAGCTTCGTAAATGATGACGGGTAACGATTTCCCTCATAGTAGATATGTGTACAGGATTCAGAATGAAGATTGGGGTTATGGTGTGTAATTGTGTTTAAGGCAACGTAAAATAGTGGGTTTTTTTTATATTTCTCTCAGAGTATAGCTTCATATAGGCTGAAAACTGGATGTAGTGATTGCGCTGTGTAAAAGTTTAGGTTTATCTTGCAGTTAGCAGATTATTTTATAAAAATGCTAAGAATCGAATAAATGTACGTAAAATGATAAACACATCGACAAATGTCTCTTTTGTGTTCAAAATGAGAATAAAGCGCTTTCCTTGAATCAATTCATATCCATCCAAAACTTGTAAAAAAACTGTTAATGAAGGAAATATAGCACTTAAACACGTTTTATTTCGATAATTGTACTGTTATTGCCACACGTTTAGTTGAATTGTTGACAGTTATTTTATACATTGTATTTATCAAAATTGTTATGTGATTTTAAATTGCAGCCATTTTTAAGGTGTGCTACTTAAATACAATGACAATTCTTTCACATTCAGCACTTCGCGCAACGGTGACCTTTAGGACTAACTTTTGTATTATGTCTGACTCTTTCATTTTGTTTTTCAGCAGACAGAAAGGTTTATGTCTTTAGATTGTTTGCTCTTTTGGCGACAGAAATCCATTATTTTGTTTCCTTTTGTTTTTTTCTGTCCAGAAAATGTTTTCGTGTTGATACAAACCGTCTCCCCGGAGCCATTTTATATTTCTAGACTTTCCTGGGTTTGTTCTTAGGTTAAACTGATGAAATTGACTTTCGCTAAAGTCCTTAAATAGAATTACGGAGACAGCTTGATCTCAAATTAAAATATGTTATCAGAAAACTCTTTAAGTAAATTATAAGTAGTTTATGATTAAATGATATTTAAATTTAGTTTATTTTTAAAAATAAACGTGGTTATCCGCCATCGGGGCCTCCAAAAATTCTATTTTAGTTTCAGTTTTCTTTCAAAAGATAGATAATTGACATATTGTCTTGCGTGATGTTTTAGTACAACATACTTTTTTAAAAGCATACATTGTATCTATAATGCATGTTACGAATTACACAGTTCACCTCGATTTGTTACCCATCGCTTCTGACAATGTACAAATCTTCCTTTTTGAAACATAGCTTATACAAACATCGCATGCTGAAATCAAATAGTACTGGTATTTATTTCACTTAGTATTACAATAATTGCAAAACACAGTATGCACGTACAAAACAGTAATAGAGCTTAAGGTGCACATTCTTGACAATAAGAAGATGTAAACCAGAAGACGATTCGGTTATTGTTTGCTGAAATATGAGCAGACTCAAGCAAAATTTAAATTATCTCAACACGCAAGCAAGTGCGCTCCCACTAACTATCATGATGATGTTATAGCATGTTGCAGAAATATCATACATATCCTTGATGCAACACTCGGTCTGGTTACAACATTTTGTCGATTAGTCCTGTTACACAAATATTAGCTCGAAATTCGACTCTAATGAGTTTTATTCGAACAGTAGACCAGAAAAAACTTAATTGAGTTTCTCGAGTATTTAAATATTGGAGGTGGTTAAACATTGGCGATTCTTTAAAACCAAATAAAACCATGCAATGTCCGACTTTGAAAGTTAAATCGCCTTATAATCCAAGGGACGCAATTGTTTTGTACTTCACATAAAGAACGTCCATGCTGAATTGATTAAACCCTGATAGTTGAAAACAATAAACAAAACGACATTGTAAACTTGACTCATCAAGTCTCAAACTAATGGTGCGAGTTAAAAGCTACCAATGTGCTATAAAATTATAACGATTTAAGTGTTTTGTCTTAAATTTCTTATATTTCACGTTCCCTTCCACTGTTTAAAAATGTTGATTGTAATCCGTCACATCAAAAGTTCTCTCACAAAAGTAAAATAATCATTACACCTTAATTGATACATGTACTTTCATCTAGATAGATATTTGTAACAAACGCAAACAAATTTAAAGCAAAAAGAATTTAAATGAATCACATGAGATTCAAATCTTCTCTTTCTTGTAATTGTTCAATTACAAATTAATTTATAATGATTTATCTGATGCGTTCTCTTTTCGTCGCCGTTCTTTAGCGAGGTATGAGAACATGTTGTTTCAAACCTTAGATATAATTTGAATAGATTATTTATACCAATAAATGCTGGTACGCGTCGTTAGTAGAATAGCTAATTTAAGAAATTTTGTAAATACTATCCATACAACTAATAATTATTATGTACTGCACACACGCAGTGCAGTACATGTTCTCTTGAAGTATTATCCCATCAGCTATTCTCTCGGGGGAAATCATAGTTGAAGTGCTATTGGCTGCACAAAGAAACGATTTTGCATCATGGAAATATATTGAAGTTGTTTCGAAAACATCATCTTATGTTTCGTGAAGTTGGTCTTCTTCGTAAGAAAAAGTGTTTGAAAAGTGTTTGATTAGATTGTCACGAGCTCACATAGAAGAAAGCGTTCTGACTCGTCTTTGCCTTGGCTGAAGAGCGACAAATATGTTGAATGGGGTGCAAAATGTACGTCCAATATTCAGCCAAACAATGGTCCTGGTTGTAAATATATTTTATATGTCATTTGTGCCCTATTGTATATAATCAAGGAACTGCACAACGTTATGGTTAAGCAAAGAAAAACTAATCACATTTATGATTATCAATCAGCACTTTTATACATTATTCCCTTCTTGTGTTGTCCCACGAAAACCTGTTGAAATATGTGTGTACCTGGCACCACTATGCACACTGATGTTCACTAAATTGTCCCTACCACTACATACCATTGTTGACTGTAGCAAGTTACTACAAGGCTCACAAGAGGTTTGACAGTCGGACAACTTTAATAGAATAAACATTGTTCGCACTTTCTCTTGTATGATTACCATGCAACATTTCCAAATTGATTACTGCCTTTCAGGATTCGTCATCGATTTGATCCCTTTTAAAACTTATTTCAGTGTAGAATTGTTGGCTTTATCTATTGTAGTAGTTACCAAACTCATGATCATTTATCCATAGTCGGACATACAAATATCATTACAACAAACTTTGATGTGTTCTAGGTAGTTCTGTGGTACATGCGTGTTATAAAGATGAATAAAGAATGTCTTTTCTTTGATACAAAAGTTGTTGCAACTGTAATTTATTCATAAACAGTGATAATTTGGTGGGCGTGAAATGTTTGAGGCCAGATTGGTTATTAAGGTCTGTAACTGTGTTCAAAATTGATGCGTAATTGATAAAAGTGCCATTATGACAATGCCCTGCCAGAACCGCATGAGTCAGAAAAAGGAGGGAAATTATCACAACAGTTCAAAACAAATGTATATGCATGTACATTGTAGTTGATAACGAATAAAGTTGATATTTAAAGCATTGAAGAAAAAGTGTATAAGAAAAAAACATGTATTGTTTATATCAAAAGAGAGTAAATGGAGCTTTTTGTGTTAGTTTTAATGTTCTCGACACGGATTTGAAAATTCATAGTGATGATAACACGGGATTATGTAAATTGTTGACCATCAAGGACAAACATACAATGGAGAAATCATTAAAGGCATTAGTTAAATCAATCTAAAGCCTTATTCTTTGATAATAATGAAGCATACTATATGATGAGCCAGGATAATATTAACTGACCCTGCAGGTGCGATCCTTGCAGTGCTTTAGTAAGAGGATTATTCGTCTAAGTCACATAAACATTTTTTAAAATTTATACCAACACTGTTTATGGTTTGCATTATGTATCTGCATACCCACGGGCTTGACTAAGAAATGGAAGACTACCTGAACCAGGAAATAGTATCATACAACAAAAAAATATTATAGAAAATACTGAACTGTACTATAGACAGAATGGGCTTTTGAAGTAAAGTATAGATGAATGGGGGAGAACAAAACATATTGAACCGCAAGGGAAGTTATGTCCTGCTGTGTACTTTTGCAAGTTAGATATTTATACCAAAATTAAAAAGTGCAATACTGACCACTTGAAAAACATATGGCAACTTGAATAGATTTCTGCACAAAAACATATTAGGTACATCTGCTAACTTTTAACTTACTTATTTAGGTCTTGAATAACTTAATGATTCATTTTAATGAAGGATATTCTCATTATATGGAAATAAAATGCCACTACTCTCAAGTGTATAAACATCACCACCTGGATTTGTTTACAAACACAGAGTTTATCAGCAATAAGCCACAACTCCCGGGAAGTTCAAATCTGAGATCGTCTGCTTGACAGGTTGATTTTTGTTCTCAAAGTCACTTTTAGTAGTGATATGAAATTAAGATTTTTGGATGAACTGTTATGAAATGGAACAGTTTACCTAAAGTTTGTCACAAATTTCAAAGAAAACAGTTCTGTAATTTTGTCAAAATTTAAAAAAAGGGTCTCTGATGTGAAACATGTTTGAAATTATTGAAAAACCTGCCCAAGCGCCATCTAATGGTTTATATAGCCCAATTACCCCTTCAAGTAAGTAATATATTAGATTTAACTTCTCAATAAAGACTGTTTGTGGAAAAAATGTACTACGCACTTCCGTATAATCACTTTGATTGGCAGAGAATTATTAACGGTTATATCGAATGACCATTCGGAACTTTTGGCATTATGATAGAGTCAAATACAAATTTCCACTAAGACAGAACTTTCGAAACGTCGGTAATAAATATTTACTTTTCCTGAATTGGTTTTACAGACAAATTCTATGCATCTGTGATTTCCCTTGAGGGAAATGAGTGACTATTTTGCTAATACTATCAAGACAATTATACATTTTGTTTGCGATTAAACATGAAAAAACTGTTGCAAGGTGTTGGAGTAACACTTTTAAAATTCAAAATTGAAGTAACGCTATCATATTTTTATTTCTGTTTAGTCCTAAAACTTCCATTTCTTTACAGAGAAGCACTTCTATGTACCTATGTATCTATCTATTACAAAATCAGGCAAAAACAAAATATTATAGATCGCTTATGAATGATTTAAATGTCAAATACAGTAAAACTTCGTTAACTCGAGCATCGATAACTCGAGAACCCCGGATAACCGGCGATCTGGCCTATATGTTTAACCAGAAAATACTATCGATAACTCAAGCATCGATAACTCGAGAACCCCGGATAACTCGAGAAACACCTGTGGTCCCGCCAGCTAGATTTCTTACTAAATTACCTGCGGCAACTCGAGGTCACTGATTATCAGATTTTTTCACCTCCGATGGCGCATCATTATTTTGACACGTCATGGGAAAATTTTCTATTGTTAATTGATTGTTCTCGTTTATTATCGATTAATCGGCCGTCCAGTAGCTAAAGTGTATAAAATGTTATTCGCACATTTAAATCGTCTTAAATCATGT
>JAUMHA010279254.1:0-14941 GCA_032359765.1 Saxidomus gigantea | reverse complement strand
CGACTAGAAAAAATTCTAGTCGTCCGGTTACCGGACGAGCAGCCACTTCCAATTTGTATGTAGTGAGTATTTTTGTTTTGTTTTGATAAGTTCCCGTGCCACATCCATTACAAAATCGAGTGCTAATTCAAAAAGTTTTCGGTCTGCAATTTTTAAAAAACTTTAATGCACAAGCATGAAAATGCTAGCTATGAGCTGCGACAGGCTCCCTTTTCTAGGGCAGTCTGGGGCAAATTCTAGGACTGAGCTTGTTTTGAATTAAATTCCAAGTGAAAGCTTCCTGCAGAAAATATTCTTTCATTTGATGATTTTAATTTTTGTAAGATTTTATTAGGAGAACAAATCGGAAGATGAATTACAAAATATATTGGCTCTCTGTGAAACTGCAGTACTTAGTAAATTATCGGATATTGATGTTTCAAATCTGAATATTTCAGGTCAACCTTTTTGTATGTTTCTTTTATGCATGCAGAACGTGACAAAATAAATTTTAGAATAAAAAATAAATGAAATCATAGCCTAAAACGTACCATCTTTTGGCAAACTGTGTATAACTTTAACTGCTGCATCGAATTTCGCCTTTGGTGACGCGGTAGCCATTTTGTATTATCATGTGATCATTTTTGAGCCATACGGATGTATAAACACGAAAAAGTATTATAAACTCTTGAACGCTTGAGAAGCACGAGAAGATAGATAAAACAAAATCATGTAAACATTCAATTTAAAAGTTTAAACTTTTTTCTATCACTGAAATAGAAATTTACCTCTTTCATCGAAAAGAATACCCATTCTCTATTAAATGGCCCCGTGCTAATAAACGTTTCTTGAGCACAAAATCATGCCCAACATGAAATCATACTCAAGTAATATGAAGTCAATCCAAGTTATACAGTATTGTTTTACAAAGTCTGGTTCCACAACAATAATCAGAAGGTCTTTTATTGAGATGAGTATCTTTATATTAAAAACCCGACTTTGTAAATAAATATAACTTGGATCTTCAAGAGCATGATTCGTGCTGCGCATGAGATTGTGCTCAAGAAACATTGTGATTGTGTGTATTTTTTACAGTATTTTTTACAGTTAAAGCTGAATGTTTTTTAGTACAGCTGTGATAATTATGATAAGGATTTTCTTAGTGTATTCTTTCATATAGGAACGTCTAAACAGGTTACCACCTGCTTCCGGGAGACATGCCGGGATCTCATCCAAAACATAAGCTAAAATCTCTTTCAAATCAAATAAAATGATTCTGTGTGAACAGATCACATTTTTCCAAATGGTAGATTTAACCACTCATATATGCACTCGCTTTTTAATCAGGCCAGTCTCTGATCACACCTTCTATCTCGTGTCTTATCAACAACTTGGCAGTATAATCAAATTATGGATGGTGGCTTTTATGTGATTGAAGAAGTATAAACCGACTTTTGCAACACAGTATGTCTGCTACGTGTACTTAATTTCGTACATGGTTCATTAAAATATTCTGATTTTGAAATAAACTTGAATCAGGTCTTTCAAATATATCTACTTATGGAGATACGAAACTATAGACGCATTTGTTAACATACCCATGAAGTAGGAGTCATCGAGTATGAATCATTGAAATCTCACTCATTTTACATCTCTAACATTTGTGAAAATTTAAATCATCATTGTAAAATCATACGATCAAAACAGAAAAAATCAATCCTGGACTTCAATTCTAGGATTCTCTATGTTTTATGGTATTTACATTTTGTCATGTTTATTTCGTTTTTAACCACGGAATTATACATAAAATGGATTAAGAGTATTTACACAATCACGTATGAGTAAGTTGAAAATGGATGAATAGTAAAGATCTCTACAATGTATTTCATTTACACGTACATATTGCAAGTATATTGACCGTTGTTTATATGTAATAGTTGTGGTAAGATAAACATGCATTGGCTATTGTGCATTTAATGTCAGGATTAATTCCCTGAAACAGATACAAGTGATTAAACCAAAGGGTAACGGTTTTGTACTATTGATACTTGCGATGGTATATGCGGGTATTTTTTTTATCGGTCACGTGATCTTATGGTGATAACCTCGCCGTATTTATGCAATTTTAGATATGTAGAAGTCTAAAATTTAAAAGTTGCAACCAGTCAGAAATGACGTTACAGTGTAAGTGCGTTCGGATACACCATAATATGCACTACAACCTACAAAGTCAGTCCATCGGTTATTGCCTGTCTTTTTTCATTTGTGAATTGTATATTTTAAGTAAGACTGTATAGTTAGATAACAGTTTCCTCTTTTAAGTTTTGAGAATGAGCTAAAGATTCATGTTGTCATTGTTATCGCTTTTCTTTGTCATTTTGAAATAAAATGTATTGTTACCTGATTGGGGCTTATTATTTTCAAGAGTGTGAACAGTCCTCTTTTCGCCACAAGACACCGCCGGATGAGAACGGACAGCCAACAACTCATATATTGCACATGCGCTCAGATGTTTGTATTCCCCTGGATTTGTGTTACAATACACTATTGCAGTGTAAGCGTTGCCTTAATAACTAGTTGTTGCCACTATTGTGTAACACCCATTCTTCAGCGTTTACAGGAATTAAAGACTATATCGAGTATTTCGAGTCCAAATTCCAAAATTAAATATATGTCTAAATAAATAATTTGAGTAACGTCATTTGTAGCAGACAAATAGACTTCGAACTATCGGACTGATTTTTACAAAGTTGGATAAACTGATTACTTTCCGTTACTTTGTTCTTAATACGTATTTTAAAATAGTAAAATATGCAGTGACATTTTAGATGCATGCATACCGTACAATAAATAGAATGCTTTTGTGCAAATGGAGTAAAACAGCGATTGTGGAAATCGCATGTTTCGCTTGATTGTGATGTATCGATTGTCTGATTCATGCATTTTTTATCTGGAATCATTATTTTAGCTGGGCCAGTCTTCTGTAAGTTACAGGCGTTATCGCAGCTGTGCGGATAGATTATCAACACAGTGTCCCCGCTGCTACTCTGTAATTAGTTAGTGACAAAATTATCACAAAAGATAAAGATCTTGGATCAAACTAGTTCTTTTATCCTAGTTTATAATTTATATCTTGGGTCTGCACTACATTTTAAGTAATTTGATAACGATGTAAATTGTAAATACCGTATAAATATCTCATTGTTTTAATTTTAATTGCATTTCCACACGCTAAGACAAAATGTGCATTGTTTTATTTCTGTAAGAATTACCAAACCGTTCATGTTTCTTATATAAATGGATTTCAGATAGTATTCAGTTTATGTTCCTGTTGTAAGAAGGGCTGTCAAATACGTAGGGAAATGGTAGCTTATAATATTTCAGACAGAGAATGAAGTGCCTTCAAACGAGTATAAATACGTAAACACAATATATCAACGATATCAATACTTTATTCATGTTCGTGTAACATTTTCAGAAATGTTACTAAAATTCTCAATGTTTCTAAATGTTTCACAACGATATCGAGATACTCTTGTTGTTTTTTTGTTAATTTTAACAATGTTACATATTGTAAAATGAATACTTTTTATAGACAGATATGTGCCTACAATATGTTTATACTTAGAACTAAGCGATTAAATAATCCAGGCGCTTCAGTCGGTCAAATACCGGTATTGGTAGAACAAACTCATTCATACCTTACTTTGAAATTATAAACAAATCGAATCTAAACAATTGTGATGACTCTGCCATCTCCGAAATCATCCGAAAGAATATATACTTTCGCAGATAATCACTGATGACGTTAGAATGGACCTTAAATGCACCTTTGGACGAAGGGAAATATGATCGGACAAGATTAATCCTCACTCCGTCCAACTTTTATGTAACGTCCCATGTATTGAAAGGAATCTCATGTCAGCACGCATCTATAGCCAGAAAGTCACGCACGGTGTCTCTCTCCCACCGAGCAGTTTGAGCCGCTGACAATCACTGACAGTATCGTATGTTGACAACATGTCGATACAACCATTGATTCATAGATAATACTGTCTACTATAGTGTCTATTTCAGGCAAAGATTTTCATTCATAATCTCCAAAATAGAAACATTGGTTATGATACATAAAGCTATCGATCATATCTATATGTAAATGCTTTGAAAAAGAGACAAATTTGATAACAATAAGTTGGATATGTTTAGCATTCATTGTTGTGAATTGTCTGACATTTTGCCATGTATATTTAATGCATGGAACACAATGCGTTTGTATGAAACGCATACAATATATACAAACTTAAAAATATATTTTCAATGGCTTATCGTTACATATATATTAGTATATTACTCTACCGTTTACATTGCCAGGTTGTTCCACGAACTAGATCCGTGCCTGGGGCAGAATAAATGGATGTGTCCGCCATTTGGGTCATGACTTCAAACTTGTGTTAAATTCTTATGATTGGCTCCTTAATCGTTTTAATTGCTAAAATAATTTTGTTTCGTCTATGTAAATAACATTTTTTATCATTTTTATTAAAGTGGGTTATTGGGTTTTTGAAAATATGAATCCACAAAACATCTCATAACACGTGTTTATTTTCCCACAAGAATAGTAAATTCTTGCAAAAGCTTAATTGACTGATTGTTAATGAAAATGTAAAAGAAAAAAAAAGGTGGTCAGGTTTTAGAAGATTTTGACAAATACTCTAACGCCCCGCCCACAAGTAAAAACGACGACCTAACTACATCAGCATACCAAGACTATTCTACGGTGTTATCACCCATTAAATATTTGTGAAGAGGGTCCGTTTATAACAGTACACATACGGCTGCCAGAGCAAAGAACTTCCTTTATGTTTTTGACAGATTTCGATCACACTATATAGGTTTGCGAGATTTTAAAATTGATATTAGTTTTGTTTTGCAAAATTACAAAAAAAAAACCACAAACGAAAACGAACTTGGTAAGATGTGCGACTTACATTCTCCTTTCTCAAGATTGGCCAGGTAGATATTGTACAATACATAAAAGATTTTTCATAATTAAATGAGCACAATTAATACTTAAATAAGACTGGCTAGACTGAAAGTATATAACAACAATTACTTTATTTACCAGTAGACGGTGCATATGTTTTATTAGGTGAAATAGGGTGTTGCCGGAACTTTTGGCATGTAATGTTTATGACACTTGTTCTATATCGCATTTATCATCATTCAAATAATATTAAGTATTACAAATGGGCCTGTTTCAACTATAAAGTGACATATTGCATGCTGTTTAATTTATTAAATCTTATAGATTTGTCTGTTCCCACATTCGATCTATACAATAATATTTCATATCTAAAGGAAATCATATGAAGGGTGTGGTTAATAATTGCTTTTGTGCGACAGTGTCATGAACAAAATGCCTTCAATCGCTCGTTATTTCTATTTACAGTATTTTTATCGCCGTCAAATATTGATATGGGTATTTCTCACGTAACCAAGGCCAAAATTTAATGCACCTGGGATTCCTCCCCCATATTTCTATATGATACAGTGGTCCAAGAAGTGATGAAACAAGGCTTCTATGTATGATAGAGTGGAGCATCTGGGATTCCTCCCCCATTCTGTTTATATGATGTAGTTGTCTAAATTATTATATATCCAAGAAGCGTTGTCTACTCTAGGCCGAAACTGTCGTATTGTATTTCGTATGTAATAAATAAAAGCTGCTTGCAGGTCCCCAGATGCCACCAACGCGCTTCTACTTCATTAGCGGTAATTTGTTTTACAGATGCTATATTTTCTTGTGATGAACAACAGCCGAAATGGTCCGCCCACATACTTGGATCTCGTTAACATTCACAGTAATCAACCAGATTCAGGGGACGCTCATTGAAGCTTCGAGCGCCACCGAGAGAAACATTCTTTACGTATTTTATCTTTTTGGTTGCCAATAGAAATCAGATATATAATATTTCTTGTCATAACTATAAGGGAAGTTACGAACTTTTAAAGTTGATTGGTTTGAGAAGAAATAATGCCCGGAACGTTACCTTGTAGTCGGTACTGAAAGCATTTTGTTCTAATGAAAACTTTCTTTGCAACTGGCCGTAGACAGTTTTCTTTCATAGATAGAAACAAATAGTACTTGGCTATGAAACTGATTATCCCGTTACACACAATTGTTTGGCAATGATGTTTTGGATGTAAGTACCTACATAGAGTAGTTAATGAACCCTTACTAGACTTGTTCAGAAACATCACTTTGCCGCCGAAATTAAGTTGAATACGCTACAGCCATGCAGTCCTCCATTCTGACTTTATACTGTTACACTTCACCATCCAGGGACTTCTGTTTTACTTATAAATCATACATGACCTAAACATCCTTCATAGCTAGCGTATCTCGCAGGTACAACCTTACAAATGTCAATTTAGTTGTTTTCATTTTTTGCAACTGCATTCCGATGGTATTTTCTTCTTTAACCCTGCCTTTTTAAAAGCTCATAGCTTCTTTTATATGACATATACCGTTAGGAAACTAGGCAGTTGTGACAAGAAGTGATAACACATATATTAGTTGATTGTACAGTCCAATTTAGAATACCTTCGAATTTGTACACCAGAACATGTATGTCTCAAACCGAGGAAATGTATATATTTTCTTGCAAAATAAAAGGCTTTAAATAAAACAGAACATAACTTTATTCGATGTGTACCAATATAATACATTTTCATATCAATTGAATATTGTAATACAATTGTACATGCAAGATGACATGGTACCCGATACAGTACAGGTGTAAGTCAACTATAAATACACATATACACAAAATCAGATGATTTCTGCACATAAACAGGAACTGTGAGGATGAGCTGTCATTAAGATCAATTAACATAGGAAAGAGATATTCTCAGTTTCAAACATTCTTTAACGTGGAATTACGCACATTTTTTTCAAGTAAAATCCAGCTGAAATAGGTGTGTGTACAAAAGGGTAAAGGGAATATTAGCTTTTAACTCAATACACCAAATTCTTCCCGCTACCAGTACGGAATAATAACTTCCCAAATATTACCTTTCTTGTTTTGACTGGGAGAGTCTTTTTAGAAAAAAAAACTGCATGCAGGAGTTGCTTCCCTTCCACTACCGGAATATTTACCAACAACAACAACACAAGGGAGATCACTGTGAAGAAAGGAACTATTATTTTATCAGTCCTATATTTTTATTTCTAAAGCACCAACTTCAAATACTAATGCGGCATTATCATTAATTTAAAACATTTAAATGCACAGTAACCAAAATTGTTTTTATAAAACTGTCACCAAATTTATTATGTACAGTAAGATGCGCATAATGTCTCTTTACGTATTTCGACAATTTGAACATACTATTTTCATTTTCAGACTTCAAAAATGCTATATATTTATACATTCTTGATTTACATAGTAATAGTTCTTATTGTACTGTTTTCCTAATATCATAATAAGAGGGACAAATCAGTATACAATGGTATTCATCTTCTAAGTCGTGACAATTACAAAAAGTACAATATCGTTCATTTGTGAGAACATTGTAACTGGCATGAATTCGTAGCGAATGAGCTGACAATCATTTTCTAAATATATAGAAATAGTATTTCATAACAAAAGGTCGCCTTAACATTTATTTACAGATCTAATACACCACTAATGTCTTTGTCATTACACCATCTAAACACCTGTTTATCATTTTTGAAATTGAGCAAACCGTCAGCAATGTTAGCATTCATATCAAAGGCATTTTTGGACGACTTTACTAAATATTATTTGAAGTGATACTTCACTTCAAAGTGGCTATAATAACCTAAAGAAATACAACTAGCACTAAAATATACGGAAAATTACCAAATGTATGACTAAAATATATGAATATGTATAACAGCTTTATTGCTATTGGATATACAGAAACTCATTTTGACTAGCTTATAATACTGATATATTATCATTTCCTTATGGTAAGTTATTTCTTAACATCTTTTCAAAGCATTCATAGAGCTTTTGCGTTTTTTACATGACCATTTTGGAAGGTTACATATTCTAAGATGAAAGCCATCAGTGTAGCGTTCTATTGTTTGGTTGTCGCGATCAGTTAGTGTTCCAAGTATCTGGTGGATCACTATAGAATTGTTTATTGAGGAGAGACTGACTGCACTTAACTTTCTGTCTCCAGTATCTATCAACACTCGTTGAAACAGAAGCTAAAGCTAAATGTAACAGAAACATTTGACAACAGTGAACTTTAGTGAATAAATAATAAAACATCTACTGTCACTTTTACAATATGTATACATTGTTGCCCCAATGGTTGCTTAGTGTCTGCAACAGAACTAGCAATGGTAATAGCGAGACCAGATTCGGACCCTTAGAGGGCCGGAGGAAGGAAAAACGAGATAAAAAGTTCTTACAGTACTGTTACTAATATGGAGGCCAAATACAAGTTCAATATCACGTTTCACGTCCCTCCAGTTTGCAGCAAATCAATATCAATATAAATTTTAACACTTTTAACTCAGTGTAACAATGAATAAAGATATGTATATAGAAAAAAACAAAAGTAAATATCATTGATCATTTTCCTTTATCGTATTTGCTCAAATTTAAGCATTTTCTTAATACTAAAGTTCAAAAGCGCGCATAAATAAAACTATCTCCATCAACAACGTGTTCAATGATGTCGCAAGTGTTCCCCTATTCAGTTCTATATAATTTTGAATATGTTTTTCTTTTTGAAATTGCAAACCACTTATTAACTACATACGAATTTCTAGATAATAAGTAGTTTTTAAGGAGACAATCTGCAAATTATAAAAGTTCTCATTATCCACCACCGAGTGCTTATGCGTCATTAAACCCTTATGTTTTGACAGTTTGAGGAAAAACAAACACTGATAATGTGTGTTCCATTATTCTTTTGATCAAGATAACATTGTTAATTCGTGCATTTGTCTCTAACTTCTTAAACATCTCTCGCATTACATAACATATCCCAGTTAACTGAATGACATTTAAACCAATTTAGAATTCATTTTTGTATTGTCTGGTTGAAAGTGTTAGGTCGAGAACAACGACGATTCGTTGCCAGACCATTTAATTATTAATTTTCTTCTACCTTAAATCTCAAAAGTACACATTTAAAGTAACTAAAAAACTTGCTAATCATTAAAAAAAACTTTAACAAGACACATTGTACTCTGGAATCTGATTGTAGAGTCTTGCATCATGAGTTTTTTTCCATGAGGCCCTATATCTGGGGTAATCGTTATATTTCCATGATAGAAAGCATAATAGGCCTACAAGCGTTGGTGCATGATTAATACTTCGTCTTTTATTGTTTTGTAAAATACATTAAAAAAATCACATTTACAGCTTTTTTTCATTAACGCTGACATTAGTTAACATAAATTATATATATTTTTAATAGGTCTGATATTTTATGTCACCACTAACAAAGTTCTACACACCCCCATGATCACCTTCTTTTTCTCTTATTAGTTTTGATATAAATTGCACTGGAAAATCTGCCAAACCCCTCTGGGGCTCCTATTTTTTTAGAACATATCTTATCTAATTTATATGTGGTCATTTTTGTTTGCTGTTGGGTCGTATAAAAGTCAATTATGAAAACCACTTGAGAGAAAAAAACATTTTAAAGATTCTTATAGGCATGGAAACTATACTAAGGGCCCGAACTCTGGTATTCTACGAGCATCCTGACCGAGTATTGCTGGGTTGTCTACTTTTTCTACTAGGATGGATACAAATACACCAAACAATGTCTTTGATGTGGCTGATTTAAATTTCGTTATAAAATATATAGCAGGACAGCACACTCCCAATGGAGTCCTTGTTTCTTATATGACCGCGTTTTATTTCAGACATATTAGAGTCATTTGGTGATTATTTCGTCAAAAAAGAGAGAAAAATCTAACTAAGTATTTTAAAGAAGTTTAAAGTTTTTATATGAAAAATAACTGAAAATGTTTAAGGGCCATAACTCTTCTTAAACAGTTTTTAAATACCCAAAACTATGTCTTAGGTATGGCTCCAGACCGACGGACTAACGGCCGAAATGACGGATAGGACAGTGTACAAACTACATACTTTTGTCCTTGGCTCATATCATAGTAAGGATTACTCATAAGGTATCTCAATAAGCATTCTTCAGATAAAGTAATTTACATAGAGTTCACATTAGATATGGCTCATTTGGTTTTGTTCAGTGAACACTACTTAGAGAGTTACTGTGGATCTCAGAAAACTTTACGCCTCTGAGCTTTGTTCAGATATGAATAATTATTTATATCCACTGAGAGTTGTTTAGAACAATACTCATATATTTAAAATTAGACTAATTGCATGTATTTGTTACCAACATATTCATAAATTTACAACCGGTAATATGCTAGCTTTTTGATACATGCATGGAACATAGACATAAAAGGTATATATCAAGTTTCAATCTAAAATTTGCAACCGGTCACATGCTAGCTTTTTAACACATGACTTAAGTAAGGTAACTGGCAGAATGACTCACTGTCATGGTTAGATTCAGTGCACAGTTTGCACATCAATTCAATATCGCGAAGAAAGTTGTTTGTATTAAATACAGATATCGTAATTGCATCCGACTTTTAAAGGATAATATAGAGATATCATATTTACACTTTTCACAAAAAATAAGAACTGAACCGGGACACGCCATTCAAAACGATTAATTAAATTGATACGTTGAGAACTGATAGTAAGGTTTGCAAAAAAACGTATAAAAGAAAATGCACATTCAGCAGAATAATTGCAAAACAGGTCATTAATGGAACAAAATTAATTGACTTGGGGGCTACAATAAGCCTTTGTGGAACAGTTGTTGATATGTTTTAAATTACTTATTTCGCTTTTATTGTAAATATTTGATAAGGAATGAATTGTCTCTTTCAGACGTCACATTCTATAATCCAGTTAATAAAACTGAACACCTATTGTGAAGAACATTACATTCACTCCACGCTTTTATTGATAATACTTCTGATTTTAATTGACAATATTCACTGATATATTATTTGTTGTTTATATTGTATGTGTTTGCTGATTCTGACACGTGCTTTTAACTTCCAGAGCAAACAAAGTAAAGTCGAGGGCGTCACCCTGCCAATCCGCAAAAATGTTCATTTGGATAAGCAAAGTTAACATTTTCATGTCAAATTTTGAATGAATGAACCATTCGTTTGTTTCTAACAAGTTTACAACGAATACGATTGTATCATTAGTTAAGTGTATATTTGATTACAACTTGATATGTTTTGTCAATATTAATCTTTTATTTGTTTACAACTATTTGATTTTAACAACCTGAAAATTGACACGACACTGATTTGTGTCTATTTAAAGAAATGGATTTGATCACAAATAAAAACGACACAACTTTTAACACCTGTCAGCGGCAAGTTTGAATGGTATGAATATGAGAAATTAAAGGATTTTCATGGAATCCAAGCCTAAATTTCTTCCTTCATTTACACAATTTTAGAGGTTCCCGTGTCTGTAAGTATTATAGGCATGTACAAATTCTGGAATGCGTTCATTACATGCTCCGCACTGACACAGCTACTTCCAATGTGAAGGTCACACTGACAGCTCGAAAACTCTAACATTTAATCTCCACAAGTCCTTCTTCATGACAATCAAAGTATCGAATTTGTATGCTCTTGTTCCAAAATCCTAGTATAGTCTGCGTCTGTCTTTGTCTTTCATTCACCACCCTTGATTTGAACTTGGTCAAAAACTCAAATCACTGCTAATATACCGTTTCCCTTTAGTCAAGTACTTTTCATGGTCAGCGGAGCGTTTCAATGTTTTAACGTCATGCTTAATGCTGGTAGATACAGTAGTCCTGTCACAGCGTTCATGTTCATCCTTTCCACAAGGACCTTTTTTACCTGATTTTAGGTAACTGGTTTGTGATTATCTGACCGTGAAGTCAAGTCTTAGATCACTCCTACACTCAACCATCCATTAGTGTGAATGAGAAATTGTTTGACAAGGTATCTTCAAATAATGCTTGACTGCTGTCATGGCTGTATAATTCACTCACACTTTATGTTATCATCTAAAGGGTGATCCAAAATCTGGCTATAGATGCCCATGTATTTGTCGTAAATTGTTTTAGTTTTACATACTGAGAAGACTTACTCGCGAATCTAAATATTTCAAAAGGAGAATTTTCTCTAATCATAAATCTTTGTGATATGACTCTTATAAATTAGCAGAATGAGGAATTCATGGAACAAATGTGAAAATTAAATCAGCACCAATATAATCAAATATACAGTATATCATGCCGGGCTTTAAAAATATTATTATTTCTAGAATTATAAAAACTCTTTTAGTGAAGCTTAGATGCTAAAATATGCAGACTTATCTAATGTTTATACCATACTATCTACAATGTACATGTACAGCTAAATGTTGACGACTTTTTACAGTAGTTAGACTCAAATATTCACAGACCAACAATGATTTATAATGATCATTTGGTCGCTATAAAGACTACTGTTATAGTTACTAAAGGAGAAGGCGTTATATCCGGCTCCGAATAATTTTTGAAGGTACGCTGTCATCAGGAGAGATACTTCTGATGGCTCCTAATGCAATTTCCTTCTCGTTACAGTCTATTCTGATATCTGACATGTCCTTTTCAAATTTTATTCCACCCATGTCTCTTGGTTTGTTAAAGACAATTGCAGTGACTTGTTTTAAAAGATATGCAAATGCTTTAAAACATAACAAAAACCCAAACACTTTATACCGAAAGAAAACGCTTAGTAATATAAAAGTTGTGCAAATAATCTTTTAACCAACTCACAGACTTAATGCCATCAATGACTGCTGTATTTCTAATGACAGTACGTACTCGCTACAAAATTACCCACTCTTCTTCTCTGGCAATTGTCTGTTAATTGTAAAGCTATCTCAGCATCAACATAAGAAACAAAGAAAATTAGTATATTTTATACTGCTATTTAAACACAGTTTAAATTCAATGCAATCTTTTTAAGCACATAAAAAAGCAACAGCTATAAAGAAATGTTTCGACGACTTGTCCTTTATCATCTTATTCAGACAATGCTCCAAATATTATCAAAATCTATTCTACTGTACTGAACAACTTCCAGGGCTTAAATTTTAACACTTTTATTTTCTGCACCCCTTCGTCGAAGTTTTACTAAGATGCGAGTAAGAGTAACATGGCCACTATCTCGCTAGAATGTGTTCATTTGCAAATGGTCTGTAACAATACAAATTTAGTATAAGGCGAACCTGCAAGACCTTTATCAATCCTCTTTTTTTCGAAATTAAACAATAAGAGAAAATCATTTGTGATATAGCTATTTGAATCAAATCAAAATACATTCCATATTAATTCTTTCTCTTTATTACACCCCGGAAGTAGAATTAAAACGAGGAATGTTTCATCATTAATAATACCTTGACTTTAACCTTTTTCTGCACCTTACCCTTATTCCTCATTTAACACCTGTTAAACGTCTAGAAAAAATCTCGAGGCTTTTCAAACAATGGAAAACAATGCAAGGGCGTGGAACGATGGAATTCTTTCCAAACAAATAGATTTTCCAAACAATTGTAACATCAAATGTGACACTGTAGAGCGAGGAAAGGAACGCCGCTCTGGATTACCACATATTTTCTTGTTCATAAACAAGATTAAAGTTTAAGGACTGCACTTCTTCTTGCTAAGTCTATATTATTTCACAAAACACTCCAATGTTTATCTAAGATTTGATAAATAGGTCTGTTCGCTTTTGCAGTATTACTTCTAAGCTCCCGCTCGTGACGTACACCTTGGATACTTCTCGTGTACCGTGAAGCAAAAAGGAGTGTTACAAATAAAACAAAATAGTCCTTGTATTTATTATATGAGCCATTTTTAACTTTAAGTTTTGTCCATATAAGCTTTTGCACAAAATTGCATATAATATGAAAGCTCCATGCAACAGATGAAAGTGGTTTAGTAAACTATTGTCATATTTTGCTGCTGTTATCAGTGACGTTTCCTGATTAAAGATATTTATTATAGTAGTAACAACACACATCTGATGAGGACTGACCAAACCTTTTTTCTTCGGATAAGGGCGGTATTAACAAAGTAAATATTGGTTATAAAGGAACTCTGATTTACGGGTTTAAAGTAAAGCATTGCATCGAACTCATTGGAATACTAGTAAACATGAATCAGATTTGCGTTTTATCGTCATTTTTTAACAATATGTGTGAATCCGAATGTTTAGCTAATAAAAGTTTCTTGAGCACAACATCATGCTCACCACGAAATCATGCTCAAGCACTATGAAGTAAAGTCAAATTATATTTATTGACAAACTCGAATTCCATAACAATAAACAGAAGGTATGTTCTACAGCTTATGTATCTTTATTATACTAAAGCCGATTTTTTTAATAAATATGATTTGACTTGACTTCGTGCTGAGCATGAGATTGTGCTCAAGAGACATTTATAAGCACTGGGTAAGATTTGGAGCAATTACTTTCACAGAATAATGGTTATACCGGATGTGACGATCCGACCAGTACATTTACAAGCGATGGAGTCATGAAACGATCAGAAATTAGAACGTTATTTTTGTCATAGACCTTTATTTTCATCAAGCCATCTGGGGTGTGAGTAACCTCTGATCCAGTAGTGTCACTGGCACGGTAACGTGTTATTGATCGGTCACTGATGGCATGCTGACTCGTTGCTGATAGGTCTGTACTCTTGACACTGATTTGCAAATATATTAATGTCTAAATGAGCGAAATAGAGTTTAACTTTCCGTCAAATACCTATGAAACTTCATGGAAGAACCCCTGTTGTTACTGATGCAGATCCTAGAAACTAAAGTGGCA
>JAUMHA010279143.1:0-11683 GCA_032359765.1 Saxidomus gigantea | reverse complement strand
GGAGAGCTTGAGCCAAGCGCAAAAGGAATTTGCGCCAAGTGCAACAAAAATACCACAACACAATGAACAAAAAAAAAAACGCACAGTGAAGTATTGATGAGTCTGGAAAGATGAGTTACCCGAAGGTGGGTTACAAGAAACTAGTTGTAACTAAGTTTAAATCTTTCTGTAGCTACCTAACCTGGTTCATTTTATAATCTACAAAAGACAATAGGAAAATCTTTACATATCTACAGACGAACACACACATGATCAAAACACCATCAGGCACAGCACCCACTAAACAATACAAAGAATGAATCCTCTAATTTTGAGAGTCAAGGTACACACTAATATTAGAATGGAGAGCTTGAGCCAAGCGCAAAAGGAATTTGCGCCAAGTGCAACAAAAATACCACAACACAATGAACAAAAAAAAAGCACAGTGAAGTATTGATGAGTCTGGAAAGATGAGTTACCCGAAGTGTTGGTACTTAGAACCCTGCTAATCTGCAATGTATGTAATTTCTTTCTCCGATGAAATTATAAGAAATTTAAAATAACTGTAATGCACTCGGTAATACCTCTTCGTCCAAAGAATCAATAACACCTATCTTGAACATTCCACAAGTAGTAAATACAAATATTGGCATGACTTTTTCATTACCAACTGAGTGTTTATTTTGTTGGACTAATTTACAATCTTAGTGCCCCCGCTGCTTAGTTTCATTTAAACTCATGTTCAGTGCTGCACTGCTGCATTAACTCTCTGATGAAATATATTTGCACAGTCGGAATACTGCTAGATATCATTGTATTTATCTAACTCAAAATCAAACATTTGTAATGAGGGGATGCCAATCACACCAAATATACGGTACTTTCAAACAAGAGAATTGATTACTTTTATTTGTCTATTTACCGAGCTCAAAACAAACAAAAAGTTATACCTAAAATATGCGTTTGCTATTTCAAGAATTCATCGAATGCACACTCCTTTGAAGCGTGAATGTCTTTTTTTTATATTACTGTAATTATACGTGATTTAAAATAAAGCTTTTACAACCATGTGCTAGTGTTCATAAATGTGTAAAAACTATCACCGATACCACAAGTAAAGCATTAACTTATGAACGTTTTTTGTCTCGAGTGCAAACTTTATGCCTCAGATAATATTTATGCACGTCTACAAACTTCATACTTTCTGGTGTTAATACCTACTTATGCTTGTAAAGACAATATCACAAATTAACAACTTCCAGTCAGTACAGGTTCAGAAATACTATAAAACTGTTCCAGTACACTAATTCATCACGATACCAACGAAATATAACAGCGAGATACTTGCGAAAGTTTAACAAGTTCTGCAGAAGTTTACTGAGTAACACGTAGAATATTCAACTCGAACTTGCACCAAACTGCTGCTAAATGTCTTCATCTTATTCCTGCCATGCATGCACAGTTGTTACACCAATATTTTGAACGGTTGGACAAACTTTCACTATTACATGAATAAGATTTATTGACCAACTGACAGACTTATAAGTATTCAGTATCGGAGCACATGTATATTATTGCTTACTAAATACAGGTAAACGCTGTAACAAAGAGACCAAATATTTCCGAATGTTTTATTATTACAACACACTTTGTATAATGATAATCTTAAGAACATTTTAGTTATTATTTAGCTGCAATGAAATATATGCTTTTGTTTGGTGCAGGATAAGTGTCGTTTTCGAATAATAACGCACTTATGATAAAGGGTTAGTGCACTCATTATTAGGGGTCACCGCACTCGTGCACCCTTGTTTCAAAATAAGAGTACTGTTTTCAGGTCTGTGAAGCGTTTTCAACTAGATATCCCTATTTGTAAGAAAGGAAGTTAGTTAGTGCATTTCCAAAAACAGCAACGCATTAGAATAACAGGTGCATATAACATTTTCTACTGCACTTGATTTGAAATATTTAAAGACGAAGTTTTTTTCATTTAGTTGTTTTCGTTATGCGTTGCTTTACGCTTCATGGTTAGACTTTGGAACACAGGGTTAGCTGTTCTGTAATTATAATATATTTACGACTGTATATGCGGCTTTTAATGATCGCAAGTATTTTTAAAATTGTTACAACAGTTTGCGACCAACAAAAACCGTATATACATGTTCTGCCACAAATATCATAATTACTAAGCGGCTAACCCCTATTCTAACGCACAATGCTAAAAACGGACTGTCATTTAATCTTTGAAAGTTTAGATACAATCAATCAGAATCCACGTGACAACGCTCATGCGTGCTTGAACGAATCACTTCACTTCAGAATATATCGCGTGATTATCACGTTATCAAAATTTTCATTTATAGCCGGTATTCTGCAAAATATTGCAAGTAAATAGCAACTATATCATGCATTAAAATTCTTTTATATACCGATTCATACATCTAAAATAATTGTTTAAGCGATTTGTCCACATACAGTGTGTCTAATATAGCAACAGAAATAGAGGTCTGAAGTTACATTTGACACTAAAATAAGGACATAGTGGTGAAAAACGATTCATAAAAAGTGATTCTGTATCACACATTTACTACAAAAGCTACATTGGCTCCGCAAAGAGCATATAGCAACATATGCTTAGACAACGTGTACAAAATGTACCAAGAATCTATGAAACACTTGTTCAATGTCAAAAACAAAGTTCTAATACATGTTTATTTTTTCATTTTTGACAAGACTGTATGGCCAATTAAACAAATATATAAACAATGCCTACCACATTTATGTATGCGCCAATGTAAAACAAATTCTGCGTATAATGTATCTCATTCAACTCAATTCGAGTAGTACCTGAGACGACAGTTTACCAAAATCGGCTTTCATGATTAACCACTTTGCATTCATCCGAAACCGCAATCTTTGTCTCTAACATTCAGACACTGAGCCTCATTGCGTGCTCGATCTGGTGATATGGAGTGTCAACAGTGGCCTATTACTAGCATTAACGACTCGATTACATAATCGGTTACATATAAGAAAACATAAAAATTAACAGAAATAGAATCCATGGTTGCAGACTAGAAAGAGAGTGTCTGTTTTCAAATTCAACGACAGCAACCAATAGCAGACTAACACTGAACTTAGTGTTCGGACGTGGACGTGAAATATCTCCTACAAACAACTCCAAAACACATAAAAAATGAGTACTGATATCAGCTTTTGATAAAACTCAAACTGCATCATTAATAAGCAGGATAAGGACTGGTCTCTCATTGCGCTCCGTTACGCAGACATAAAGTAATCTTATGGCAGATGGGGAAGTAGACTTTTGGATCATGTTTAAAATCATAGGAACTTTTAGCCGTAGCAAATATATACGCACGTAAACTAAATTTAGAGTTGTCGGAGTGACGCTGCATCTAATTTTCAGCCGAAATAAGAAAGAAAAGTTTTCTCTTCTTTTTTGAAAAGGCATGCTTGTATTTCAAATTTGAAAGGAAAGCCAATGTTTAATGTTGCCAGGTGTCATCAGCATTACACCATTTATACATGGTACTATGTGTGTAAGATTCTTTGGATCGAAGTTTTCTATTTTTGTTTATTGATCTATTAGGAACGTGTCAAGAGGGGTTCTACGAAGAATTGCGGTGTAGACGCACCAATCTATCAATAATGTCTTATAAAAAATGAGCACAGCTTAAAGTAAGGTGCATTTTTTGCGTTAATACTATATTTCCCCCACTTTAGTCCGTGGTTTTCCGGGTTTTTATGTAAGCCATCAATCGGTAATACATACATGTATATTGAAAACCGTCCTAGATTGTCCATAACTGTTTGCATGTAACCACATTTCTAGCACATTCATCGGAGATGGCTTATCAGCGTGTGTAGCGTTTTAGAATTTTATTGTCCGCTTGACTTTAACATATGTATAGTGCATCAATTAAGTAAAAATATTTAAAGTTTTACTTCAAGGTATTTCCTGTAATACACTTTTCAGTTTTGTCCGGTTATAAGTGACGTCATTAAAGGATCATAGTTCTTATACAGAAAGTGGCTACCTTTACACTTTCGGATTTCTCTTCAGTTTGATAAATTAATTTTTTTTCTCGGGCATCTGATGATATAATTTATCCTCTGTCAAATTTCTCGACTGTCGTATATGATATCTATTAAAATAATTCAGTTCGTACGATGTGTCGCAAATATCTTATCTTTTGCGTACGTGTTATTTGAAATTACGCACTCGTTTTAATTTTATACGTTTCATGTTTTTTTTCAATAACGGCAATGTATTTTTGATATATATCATAGCATCTATACGCTTCAAGCTATCATAATATATATTGTAAATCACGCTTTCTCCCTTTTCAGTAACATCGTATATTGAATAACCTTTACGTGAACTGTTAAATCTTCATATAAATACATATAAAATATTTATTCGTTTTGATCATATATGAAATATATCTCAACGGAAAGTGATTCATAGACTTTCATTTTAAAATGTGAATATTGTATACCTTTGAGTTAATTCAAATGTATCAGAAACACTGAAAAAAAGTAGGTGAGCACTATATTCTGACCTGTACATCGTCACTGATAGATATAAAAATACTATTAGTTCACTGATAGAATACAGTACATTGTAGTTTATTAGTAAGCATTCAATAAACGCCGATAAATCTATTTCATGAACATTATACGTCAATGTTAATTAAGAAATAATAAATGTCTCCCTGTATTTTATCGTTGAATAAAATATAGTCAGGAATTTTGGATGCGTAGTAATTTAATCACGAGTGCGTCGTTACGTCATTTAAAATAAAATACAGGCTTTTCCCTATATGCTTATATAGGAAAAGCAGCCGCTTGTGTTAGAATCGTCCTTAATATGGTACTGCGACATCAACCGAGTAGTGGCAAATGCAAAGGTATATTACCCGTCAAAATTGCAATATTAATTTATGGTAAAAAAAGAAAGTTAAAACACAGCGGATCTTATTGACAGACATAAATGAGATTACACTTGCGAAAGGGTTGATTGTCTTTTGTTTTGATGAGGATATCAAAACTTTCTTTTATATTAAATGGGAATAAATCAATTGTGAAGTGTCAAGTACATGTATGTTGGTCAGAATTATAACAATGCTCCAGCATAAATCAATTGTGTCTTTCCTAAAATTTTGATGGTCAATTTGAACGGTAATACATGTACCATTTTAACATTTTAACTAAAGCATTGTGATATCACGTAAGGCCCCATTCAATGCAAACACCATGAAAGTATGACGGGAAATATATGAAATTGAGAAATAAAACCTTTGCAGACGCAATCAATTAAAACAAAATGCTATGTGGTCTCTTGACTCGTGAAAACTTATTCTAGATATATAGTATCTTCCATTAATTTCCATAAATGTGTAATGTTTCTTACAAATGGATAGTACACTACTCAGAAATCTTATTTTTCTTGAACACTTAGAAATGTAATATGCGCAGGAGAGTTAGAACTATTATAATTTATAGTATTATTTCAGTGATTCCTTTTTCTGACCATGTATTCTATTCCAACAAATATTCAAACAACACCAATAATTCAGTTTCAATTTTCAAACAGCAGTGTATTTATTACAAATTTTGATGTTTAAACACGAAATAAAGTAAAATGTACACACCACAACGTAAAAACTATCTGAGGGAAAGGTAACTGGAAACAGTCTTTGTGGTCAGAAATAGATTGGAAACAGTTCTCTTGTTATATTGAACCAACTACATGTGTATGAAGCACACGGAGATATGCAAGACATTGGCCAAGTTTTAGAGTTCCTCTCCTTGTCATTATTGGTACCGTCCATTGCAATATGTTCCATTTTGTCTTTATTGGTGCGGTTGGCCGAAATTCCTCGTTTCGATGGCAACCTCATAAAGTCTAATGGGTAGTAGTCCTCCTCAGTGTCGTAAAAGTGTAATTTATGTATTTCTTCTGATTTTTATTGTTTAATCAAGAAATGATACCCCCTCAAGTTCTGTCTATTGTCTTATGTAATTCTGATGAGCAATAAATAACCACAAAAGCCATTTGTTGTATTTACCTTAATATGTTTAGCTACTTTGTGTAATCAAATAAATTCCTCTTACATATTTGTACTATTGTCTGTGTATGTTGTTTACTACATTCATATTGTCATCATTTTTGAAATTTTTGTTTTTGCACTTTCAACTGCTTTCAGATGTTGGACATCCTTAAAAGGGAAGTATCAAAGATGCCGACATGTTCATAATTCACGGTCATCTTTCTTCCAATAATTTGTACTTTTTTAAAAACAAATCCGCTTAAATGTGCTAATGTCAAAAGTATTCCAGAGAGCATCTGTGTTGAAATTTGTGTAGAAAGTCCTGCTTCAGACACATGGCTGTGGACAGCATACACAGTTTCAAACATGCAATTTGTCATAGTTAAATTAGTTAATTAGTTCATGGGTATACAAAACGTACAACAATAAAAATGCGAAATAATGAGGTTAGAGGTCTAATACATCGTGGAATCCACCGCCTCAAAATGTTAACCAATACACATCTACCCATTTATTTGTGTTGCAGCGGAAACGTATTATAATTATGATTTTTTTTCGGTCATGCAACTAAGACAAATATCAAAACCATTATGTATTTCCAACCATTATTTATTTCAAACCATTATTTATTAAAAAAATTATATTGTAACATTACTTTTGTTGCAATGGACCATTTACTTGCGTGTAGGAGGCACATGCAAGACCAGGGTCACTTTTTGGCATTATTCGTGTAAAACTACTAGTAAACATCCATTGTGATTCATAGCATTTAGTCTTTACATGTGCGGTTGACCAGAACTTAATATCTGTTTACAACTTCATTTGGATTTGTGGCTAATCTTCCTTTTAAGTGTTTAATTTTTTTTTTTTACATTTTACATAGGACATATATTCATTGTGTAATAAAGATGTCTACATTTAGTTATTGCATTGTAATCTTTCTTCCAATCATTTGTTATTAACATGCTAATTACTTGAGATAAGATTTACACATTTCATGTATATAAGATTGCAGACTACATGATTGTTTTAAATGTGTTTGTGTTTCAATTATTCAGGGAAGCGTCCGTGTTTGCAATTTGTGTACACAGTCCAGCTTCAGACGACTACACAGTTTCAAACATGAAACTTGTCAAAGTTTAATTAGTTTCTGAGAATAAAAACGTGGTAAAATAAAAAAAGCAAAATAAATTCAGTTGAGACTAGGACGTTTACTTTACTCGTGGAATCTGCCGCGCCAAAAATTTAAACCACCTTACATCCTTGATCTGCTATGCGGGTACGTCTTATTATAGATTGAAAGTCATTTTCGGTTACTGAACCATAACAAATAACAAAAACATTCAATTAAAATATAAAATATACAGCATATTAAAATATGGACAAACGCTGCAGCTAAAATATGAAAAATCATGTATTTTACGGCTATGATCATGGAAGTCACGTGACTAGACCGCAAAAAATCATGATTATCTATCCCACAAACATTAGACATGAAGAAGCTAACAGTGAAAAAACATGGTGGCGACAATGGATTTTAAGCATAACATTAGCGAAAACAACGTGGATTTACCAAAATTCGATGCTCTAGAACAACTTTGTGAAAATGGTAATCATTAAACTTTGATTTTGTACTCGCAGATTTTGTTATTGTACATAGTATATCGAGTAAACATTCGCATTAACTAAAGAACACTCCCCGAATTGCGCGCCATTGAATATGATTCATACCAGCACCTTTTCGTCTAAGTATGTTTTGTGGAGATTTTATTGAAGCGGTTTTGTAATTGTGGTCAGTAGAACCTGTGGTCAATTTCGGTTAATATGCATACATTGTTTAATACATCCGTATAACTTATTTACTACTTGTATTTGATAGTTCATTTTGCTGGCGGAAATTATTCATTTGGTGAAGTAGTCATAAATTTTTTTTGCGTAAATTTTGTCCGGTTTAGATTGTTTTGTGATATTTACAGGGAAATTTATTTATAAAAACACTTAAACGATTCAAGTAAGATTATAAATTGTTTAGATATGTACATTAAAATGCTGCGTAAAACTTGTTAATTAAACTGACAGCATTTACAAGTGTTTCAAGGCAAATTAGTTACCAATTAATACATTCTTGTGGCACTCTGCTTCATTAATATAATAATAAACTTGACGTAAAACAGCAATTTCATGCAATAACAGACAGCTATTTTTACAAATTTACAAAATTGATACTGAACTCTATGTTATTAAATCAAAACAACAAAAAACCACCAACTCGCTAAACCTTGACAACCATAATAAAAAATAAATAAAATTGTTTATAATTAACATAAAAGCTGTTTTAAAGTTTTTAATTTGTAAACACTATATTCCTGCGTTTGTATAATCAAACAATAAATAAAAGTACCACATGAACCATCATTCAATTTGGGTATCATCGCCCCTTTTTTGACAAAGTAATTGGACATTCCAACAGTAAGACCCGAACACAGGGATGGGTTGAGGATTGCGGGTTGGCTGTGTTACACGTTTAGCTAGATGTGTCTTCAATGACAAACATTTAAAAGTCAATTGTAAATAATGAAAAGCTTCAGAAAATTAAAATAAACAGGAAACATATAAGAATAAATGAAATATAGATCATTTAGAGCGAATGGAAACTAGTTGATATAATCTTATATGGATGAAAAAGAAATAACTTCTCATAATGAAGTACAGTCTTTAGATTTCAAGTGAACAATATTCAATTTTTACATATTAATAACACTTCTGAGACTTTTAATGTATCAAAAATACATTTGTTTTATGAATTAGACTTTTTTTTTAATAATGACGTTAATACTTTTGTATATATTTCACAATATTTTGCGACTTTGTATACTTTATAGCAAAAGGCTATTTCTTATTAAATTACTTATTACCACTGAACTAATTTCTTAGTCAGTGACATGCAGAATTATGAGCGCTAGAAAGGATATCTCTTTAAAACTAGAACAACATTGTTCAGAACAGTTACTTATTGACATAATTATAATACAGTCATTCCAAAGAACCAGCATTGGATCAAAGTTGTTTTGGGTCGTAATAGGTAAAAGTTGAGACATCAGTATTTATTTATTAAATTGTTTGTATATGATGGTGACTTATAGGCACATAGGGACGGATGCTTCACATACTTATTTACCATTACTTGTATATTTGATTAGTTATGCACATGTCACAATAATAGTCTATTTACTATAGTCTCGTTTTTGTTGTTGAAATGTTTAACAACTAAATCAAAACTTTCAAAAAGCTTAAAATTTCTTTTCATATATCTTATTAGTGAATTCAGGGTAGGAAGAGGAAATTGTGTTGATTCACTTACAATCAATTAATTCATACATGAAACACATCTATATAAAATTGCGGTTTTCAAATATTTCTGAATGAGAATGTAACTGCATTGTACATAGTGCGGTAAAACGGTGGAACGCACCAAACTTTCAACAGGTTGCAGACTGTAATGGAAACTGTTTCTTGATTTGATATGTAAATGACACTCCTTTACTTCCCCGCATTTAGAAACTATTGAATAGTTATTTGCATATAATTTCTTTCTTTTTATCTATATATTCATTTTAACATATTCAAATAGTCACTTTCTTTTGCTGGACATTAAATTACATTATAAGTTCACTTGAGACAGACGTTCGTTAATACATTTATAGCTATATCGAGTTTAGTAACAAAACATCGTTAATTGAATGACATAGAATATAATTTACATATAGCTCCCGAAAAACAGGTAGCGTTTGGTCTCTCCGTCTAACAGTTCATTTTTGCTGAACAAAAAAAAATATTTACTTGACTCATGTGTAATGCCTGTTCCACGAACGCTGTTGGGATGGGCTATCTCTGTCAAGAGTATACACAACTATATTTACATGGTTACATGTTGTATGTCGTGTTACTTGTCATATTTGTACATGCTGTTAGCTTGTCCAACTTCTTTAACAAGAACAGTTTTTAAAATTAATTTCAAAACAACAAATGTTTCGCGGTTAAACGCAACTGTAATAAAGGCGTATTTTTCATGAATATGAATCAAAGAATTATAGCAAAAACAAAGATTATTTTTCTTTATCATATTTGTAAGTCTAAACGTTTCTTCAATCTTTTTTCGCGCGCGAATTTGCAGGATGTGACGCTCCCATGAAGTAATCAGCTACATGCAGTGCAGAAATATTTAAAATAATTGCACACGGATTTGATGCAGAATGTAAACATAAGTGTTAAAATTAATTTTACTCGGTTCCAGTTGTATCAAAGAACTGTATGTAATATATATTCTCTTTCTGCCGTGTGCTTTTTGCCAAAGGGTTCAACTGATGACAAAATCGTATTGCCTCGTATCAGCAATATTTTTTATTTTGCGTGTTTAATTAAAATTGAAGAACGTAGTTTTATATACATGTATATATGTAATAAATAATATAAATTACGTATCTATTTCCGCGTGTCTTGCGTTTTATTTTATTGCCATTTCCTGTCAAAAGTTTACCTAATATGTGTCAAGTAATTCAGGTTTGATTTTATCTTTTCTTTCTTAAATACTAAGAAAGTTTGATTTCCTCTTACACCACTTACTTTTCTGTCTCCCGCCCATCACGCCCCCGCCCATCCCGCAAAAAATCTACGGTTACACAGTAATTTTTTGTAAAAAGATTTTTTAATAACCTTTGTCTTTTACAGGAAAAGAAAATTATAGAAAAACTGATAAAGAATACGTCCTTATGTCGAAAATATTTATTGAAGCATGGCATGTGGACAACTTTTTATAGAATTCACAGTGTGTCCATTAATTTGAAACAAAAACATGTTCACCAATTGAAACGCTATATTTTGTAGAACTCTCGTACGTCAATAGTTAGAATTGAAAATAGTAACAAAGGTCGAAGGAATTATCAAGACTTCGAAGAATATAGGTGTAAACATATGATACACGAAGTCATTAAGCGTACGTATTGCATTCGTAGGTTAACGTTATTATCAATGAACAATATTTTATAAATGTAAAACATTACTTCCGACGCCTACATATACATAACATTTATAATTTACTCTTTCGCGCAGTGTGCACTTCAAATTCAAATTATTTTAAGGAATGTCCCTGATGAAAAAGTGGTTCTATATGTTATTTAAATTAATGACAGATTATATGCATATCATATGATTCTTTTTTCTACTATGGTTTACCAGTATTGTCAATACACCACGAGAAATAACAGATACTCAATTGTTGTAGAAGAATGCATTGTATCAAAAAGCAGTATGTAAGCATTAAAATGAAAAAAAATGTAAAAGAGAATCTTTAAGGACATGTAATATATTATTTAAATTGTAAGTATGGAAATAAATTATGGAAAGAAACGAATATATAGCCTATATTTTGACTTTACCTTCTACATTATATAGATCTGACTTAATAAAAATAGTATGTATATAAATATCAATTATATATGATATTTCAGTATCACAGATCACTATTGTTGTTAACGACAATATTTTTTCGCCTCACAAAGATACGGAATTATTTCTATTATTTTGTAATAATGTATCTAATTGCGAATCAAGTTCCGGCATTTTGTATTAAT
>JAUMHA010279032.1:0-14943 GCA_032359765.1 Saxidomus gigantea | reverse complement strand
GAAGGAAATGTGTATAATCAATATTTTAATGTCTATTTCGTTTTATTTTAGCATACAGTTAAAACCATTTTTCTTCGCATTCTAATAACCGCTCCTACCATGTTCTTCCGGAAAAACTATTCCATAATAGGCCGCCGCCGTCAGCGGCGGCGCCAATGATAAGTCTTGAACAAACTGATTTCTTGAAAGGGCGATATATGGGAAAAATTTCATTTAATATTAAGTATAGAATATTTTTCTGATGACTAAAATGTTTTAGAAAGTCAAAATCGTGCTTTTATTTGTAAGTGCTTGACATCACAATAACTATAGACAATCCTTCCTAAATTCAATTATACATGTACTGTTATACAATAAAATAACTAGTATAATAATAAGTAATCGTTATTTTACGAAAGGCCTCCCAGTAAAACGGGGTGTTTGACAAGGCTGCTCTTTAACATCTTCCTTTTTCATGATTTGCATCGAGTTATTAACAAACACGATAGCAAAAAATAAGCTAATAAAAGGCATAAATGTACTTACGACAGAAAGAAAACGAACTTTATTCGCAGACGATACGACTTATTTAAACAATGGCCAAAATGTTCTTTGGAAAAACTGATAAAAGTTATAAATGAATTTAAAGATATTCAGGACTCAAGATTAATATATCGAAACCATTGGTTTTGAGTAGAATCACTTAAACACTCAGACAAGCGGCATGGAAACAGTTCAGACTTCTTTTGGACATAAAAAGCCAAAACAATTGGCATGGCGATATAAAGAACTAAATAGCAAACTTAACTTAGAACCAAAACTTGAAGATTTACAAAACTGTCTTAACTCATGAAACTTGGTATCAACAAAGCATCTCTATCTTGGATTCAAAGTTTCCTTAGTACTTAGTAATCGTTCTCAATCTTTAGAAGTTGAAGATTCACATTCTGATTATTTACCAGTTTTGTCAGGGACACCCCAGGGTTTTGTCTTGGGCCCGTGTCTCTTCCTGTATTGCATCAATGACCTTCCCGACTCTGTTAAAAGTTAGATACGCTTATTTGCTGATATCACAATCATAATATATCTCACCATCGACTCATCTGTAGACTCTAACAAACTTCAAGATGATTTGACAAAATTAGAAGAATGGGAGCGTAAATGGTCTATGGAATTCAATCAAGATAAATGCGAAATGATAAGAATCTCAAAAAGAAGAAGAAAACACATCATCTTTCCATACAAATTACACAATCAAGAACAAAAAACTACAAAAAATGCTAAATATCTTGGGATTACCATCAATGATGACTTTAATAGGAAAAAAAACATATTGCAACTACATCTTCAAAAGCTAGTAACACTCTTAGATTCATAAAAAGAAATATACAATAAAACAACCGTAATATCAAAAAGAACTGCCTACAAAACATACGTCCGTCCACAGTTGAATACTGTAACATCATATGGCATTCATTGCAGAAAAACCTTATCATATGAAATAGAAAAGGTACACAGGGCTGCAGCCAGATAATGATTACTCTTACACAAATGTAATGTTGTACAGAATATCACACAACCTCGTCAATCTAGATCATAACCACCTGACAGTCCCTAGAAATCTTAACTATAACATACCATTTTCAAGAACACAATATCATATGAACTCCCTTTTCACTTGCACGATCAGATACTGGAAGGCCTTGCCTTATAACATGAAAAACAGTGTTAATCTTCAGTGCTTCACATCTGGCCTAGACTCATAATGGACTAATGTCATCGTCCTGTTTTTATGCATAATCATGTATTATGAAACATAACATTTTCTTTTAACAGCTGCCCCGATCTCCCAGTTATGATTAGAAAATGATTGTTGAGAGTATCCCTGTAGATGTAGATATTGATTTTGAAAGTTCATTAATGTCGAAATGTCGAACGTGCTACGTCTTACGGACAGCTTTTGTGAAAGTAAAAGCCAATGTGAAATCACTGGTTATGACAAATCAAGTTTGAAAAATGTATGCCGACTGGTTCTTGACTAAGAAAACATTGCAGTAAATATCTTGATAACACCAGAATAGCTGTCAACCGAAGACTTATAAGGTCATATCTGGAATTTCTTGGGATTATGTATTAGTTGCACATCCGACCAAACCTTAAGTCGCGCCTCACAAAAGCTAGTATTTCACCTGCCAAAATCTTTAGAAAGTATGCAAACCTATACATTTGAGGCAAGTCTTTCAAACTTTAGACAAATGATTGCTATAATTATAACAATAAGAAACACGACACATTTTGAGCATTGCACTTTTATTGAGTTTCAAAAGGTCGGACTAAGATCTTTTATTATGGACAATCTATTTTAACAAATGTCATTTCAGTATTTCAACAGTTCAGAAATATTAAAGACATGTACAGTCACTTAGTCCCTGTAACATAAAATGCGTTGTAGAAAATCTGGTTTAACCGGTAACCTACTTAAACTGGCATTTTATATCAAAGCTAAAAAGTTGCCTAATAGACCCTTATATTTTCTTCTAAATAGAGCAGTGAGGTGCAAAAATACAACGCATAAGGATATTGCCAAGACAATTTGGGACTAACAAACATTTACATATTAGCAAATGAAACCTTCCAATTTAGACATTCTAGCAGTTACCTTGTTCTGTGGGGATATTCTTCAGATATTGTGCACGAAACAGAGATACACTTAAGTGACACAGACTTGTAAATAACGATGTCTAGCGGACAAACAATTACTCAAATCACGACAGGTCTACGACTTACATCCATAAAGATCGCAAGAAATTGTCACTTCCGTAGAGAAAATCGGCAGGTTTTGCACTAAAAAGGTTCCTCTTAGACGGTTTAAATTCATTCAAAACACAAAATTGCGCTTGTTTTCCCTATTTTGGTTCCAAGGTAGGAACATGAAAGGTTTCTTAACACAAAAGTAGATCTGCAAAATCATACCATATCGCCCTCTCCTACTCAACTTTAAAGGCATATCACAACGTACAACTTGGAAAATAATCAAAAAGACATTGTTATACATGTATATTTATCAAACTGCTATTATTTTCAATATGAACAATATTATTCAAATGGAATGTGTTACTAACAATCTTAATCGCAGTTAGTACATTAATACATGTACAATCTAGTAACTATTAAACTTTGGGTTAATATAATTCTCCTGTGACTATTTATATATAATTATGTCAACCGCAAAAAAGAGTGTTTCTGTCGTAGATATGATAACATTGTGTATTTTTATGTCGTAAAGTTACGTAAATCAATTTTTTTCCGTCATTTATCGATCAATGTCGGACAAATGTCGTCAGACGTCAGAATTCGCCTTTTGACGTCTGACGTTGGACAAAAGTCACTTTCTACCTTAAGTTTATACAGAAATAAAGTTACATATACCTCTTCTATTATATTTGAATATTTCTCCGATTACTATGAAAGTTTGCCTGACGGTACTAGAACATATTGCTCGCATTGTGTTTGTTTTAATTTTTCTATTTTTTATTTCGTTTCCTAGCAACGTGACGTCGAATGCCGTTGGTGTAAAATCGACGTTTTACACGAATAACTGGTTCCAATATGGCCCAAATGTTATTTTAATAATACCATATGCTAGATCTCTGCCAGCGGAATATGAAATTTAAGATGCGTTCTCGTCGTTTTTTCCAGCGCGAAACGTTTAATACTGAAAATCAGCCCATTTTTCACCCGAAATTGGGACTCTCGGCTTACTTTATGGTTAGTTTTGGTCAACGGAAAGAGTTTCAATCAACTTATGACTCACATGGGGATTTAACGTAGATCCTAGCAATTAACATTACTAATAAAAATCACAAAATTGCAATAAAGTAAAGTTGAGACGTCAAGCATAATGATTGTGGAGTAATAACGTCGTGTGAACTGTCGTTAGACTCTGGCGTTATTACGTGCAGCGCTCAACGTTCAGTTTGGCAAATATATTGGCGTAGATTGAGATGAAAATGAGTGAAATCATGCATACTATGCAAGTCAAATAAAATGTATATGCTACCACATCTTTCACATTAATTATGAACATTTTGTCTGCAATTTAGTTACAGTAATAGCAATGCAATTGAATGACCTCTGTACTGTTTATAGAGCAGTTACTCAGTATCGGATTTAGATTTTCCGCATATTCCTTAATCATTTTACTGCTTTTGCATTATTGATTCTTATCTTAATCTACAAACACAAGAATTAGCATGTCAGAGTCGCTAACTTGAAATTGTTGTAACCTTAGCTCTCACTGATTGAGGGTTACCGGGTATAGGTTTGAGCCTTTCTACCGACCATGTCTCTTTGTGTGAGAAAGTTAGCAATTTCTTACGGAGGATGGAGTGTAGTACTAATCTTTCCCAGGAACGAAGTTAACTGCTCGCCTGTAACAACTGAAATACTGTTGAAAACGGGCGTTAAACCTCGAACAAACAACTTGACAAAAGTTTCTGAAAACCTTGGACCAGAACCAGTTCCTATATACTTCAGTCTTCAGCACTTTTCCCATCGTAGGTCAGATGTTGATAAAAGGCAGACTGTATCGAAATAATTCAACATAATATTTATTGAAATAAATGATGACTTTACAAGGTAAAATTCTGATACACATCATAGCTTGTGTGCGAAAGTCTGCTACAACACAAAAGACACTCGTGAAAAGCTCTTCCACAATATAAGAGCTATGCCAATACATGTATGTGCATTGCTTGATAACAGAACGCAGTTCAGATTTGTTATTGATACTAGTATACTCAAAGGTAAAGAAACGCAACTTTTTTATTTTCTTATTACATGTATTTACAGAAAAGTATCAGCGTATATTTTTTCATTAAAACATGTTTCCTATCTGTCTGCATGAAATTACAATTTGATAATTCATTTAGAAACGTTTATTATTTCTTCTATGTCTCTGCACCAGGCGAATTCTGCACCGGATATTATAAATATTAAGTTAATTTGCAAAGTTGCGATTCATTTGCCGGTCAGTATATCTTAGTAGTACACAACGACTGTTCATTGATTATTATAATAAAACGGAATATAATTGAACAACAAGTATTCGCATTTCCGAAACATGGTAGAGATTTATCGAGAGCGTTTTAGTAGGGTGCTTCATCCTGTTCTTTTTTTTCCTCACCCTGCTGCCCTTTTTGAGTCGCCCTCCCGTCTCCCTGGTGCCTTTTTGTTGTACATGTAACCACATAAAATAATTTTTAAAGATAACAAACCTTTAACAATCCTTAGAGAAGCATCTCTTAGCATAATTAAAGAACAATTACATTATAAAGGGGTTGCAATCTTCTAGAAGCAAAGTTTTACAGTATTAAGTGTAAACTATTGTTGATATCAAAACGTAGTAATGGGTGTAATTTTGGTGGTTCTTAATGTGAATATTTAGATATTTCGACACATAGAAAGTACTTTGAACTTGGTTAAGTTTTTCCTATTTCAAAACCATTACAGATATTGCTTTGAAACTTTTCATACTTATTAACTAGCATAACCCAATCCACAGACAAGATTACATAAAACTGTGAACGTTTTTGTCAGAATTATGACCCCCTTTTGACTTAGAAAATACATTGCATGTCGGTAAAATCCACTTAATGACTAACCCTTTGAGATATTTCTGTGAAACTTGGAAAACTTGTTTGCATCATGATCCCCATCTGTAAGCAAGAAGAGGTACCTCTGTGAAGGAGTTTTTAGAATAAGGCCCTTTACCGACTTAGAAGGTCAATTACTTAGACCAAATCGAAGTTTATTTTAAATCAGGGATTGTAACGGGTGTCTTCTCAGAAAGAAAACTACGACACACTTCATCATCCGTTATATCCGCGATAGACAATGATTAAAAATGACATTTATTGTAGTTATACAACTAATTAACTTTTGATTTACAGCCAATGCAATGAAGTGATCTATGGTTTGGTTTGTGAGCATTTATGCCATAATACTTGATATTGAAATAACTCATACTACTAAACAGTTTTGGAACAATTACTACAACAGAACGTATTCTTCGTAATCAAGAGAAAAAAATCAAATCAGAATAAATGGTATCAGATGGAAGGGAGGCATACTTAACGTCTGTCTATCATTGTGTACTACTGTATTGAAATCAGTCCTTTGTTACAGTACATAATACCGTACAAATGTAGCCTAGGTCAAGAAACTCCTTTATCTTAACCACTGTTAACCAAAGGATAATGACTTTTGTCAGAGACAGTAATAACTGTAAATAATTATGTCGCCCATCTAATGGAGGGAGACACATTATAATTTGGGGTCACTAACTCAAAGGCCAATGTCATAGGGGGAGACATACGTTTTTTCGTGACAAACAATTTCTAGTTAGAATTGTTCTACTGGGGAGACAGAGAAAACGAAGTTGGAGGATTTCAATTTCACTTTTTGAACAAACAATTCAACGCTGCACGGCGTCTGCGGTGGTTAAAGTTTTTGATAAATGCTAATATTTTCTATACCATCAAAGATATTGCCATTTCTTAAACTTTCTTCATGAAATCTTGAAATTATTTTGCTTATGACAACAGGGTTAGATGCAGCCAAAATATTTGGGTCAATGTCACAGTTGACAAAGTAATGCCCCTTTTTGAACTTAGATTTATTCAAGATACACGAAAATTGGCTATAATTTGGCCATTTATCAATAGTTCTTCATCAAACTTTTAAATCATATTGCTTATTGTCATGATGTACCCCCTACCTCTCTGCCCACGTCCAATCCCTATCCCTAAGTCTACCCCCACCCAACCCACTCCACTATATTAAAGTTTGACCTTATTTAAGTCTTAAAGGGACTTGAAACTTCATACAGTGATAGGGCACAGTGAGAGGAAGTGCAGTGTGCACGAAACAAAACTCTACTGTGCATTATTTCTTAAATATCTCCCTTTGTTACATTTTCTTATCTGGACTTTAACTTGAGGGGAAGTGCAGTGCCAAAGAACCATAACACCATATAGCCTAATTATTTGATTATCTCGATTTATAGAATTTTGTCTGGAGCATAACTCAAAAATATTAAACGGAATTAGTTAAATCTTCATTCAGGAGAGGAAGTGCAGTGAACAAGAACAATAACTTTATTTTGCCAATTTTTAATTATCCCCCTTTCTTATATTTTCTTGTCCAGAGCATTACTCGCTAAATGAAACAAATTAGATACAGTGAGAGAGGACATATAAGGAAAGTGCAGTGCCCAAGTACCATAACCCTTTATTGCCGTATTTGGGATTTATCTGCCTTTCTTTCTGTATATCTTTTGTCAGATCAGCTTACATGTTCTGCAATGACCAATGATTTTATACCGAAATTTGAATATGTTTAAGTGTGGAAATGAATAGTAGTGCAATGCACAAGAACTATATTCAGATATAACCACGTCAGGGGCATTTGTCACATATGAGTGACAGCTCTTGTTGTTTTATAAGGTTCACCTTAACGCTTGCACAGTATACCTATCCTTAGACAAAAACCCATTTTACTGACAATTCAGCCCTCGAATAGTCGAGCGTGCTGTCATTAGACAGCTCTTGTTAATATCTACAATTTATCTGTGTTTACATGTACTACTCTACACAAGTTCACAAATTGTATTAAATGTGTCCTTTTATTTGTTTTCACGAATCTAAAATCCATCTTTAATTATCACCCAAAAATCAGCTGAATTAACATAGATGTTACCAGAAATAAAATCGTCTAGAGAAAACCCCCATACAATTCCCCTGGAATATAATATATCAGTCTGATTGTGTAACCACTAAAAAGGGGGTTGGTTACCTTGTCAAATATGGGAATTACTATAGTGTTGATAGAGAAAAAAGCGGTAGTGTAGAGTTAAGGTGTCGGTCGCTCATCCTGGAGGTTGCGGGTTCGAGCCCCGCTAGGGTCACGACCGTACCTCCTGATATGACAGCAATACTGGTTTTTCCAGAAAGAGGACTCGAGAGTGACTCAATAAGCTGCAAGCTATCTTTACAATCGAGCCCGGTAGTTAAGAGGTTAAGGTGTCGACCGCTCATCCCGGAGGTTGCGGGTTCGAGCCCCACTTGGGTCACGACCGTACTTCCTCATATGACATCAGTACTGGTTTTTCCAGGAAGCGGACTCGAGAGTGACTCGATAAGCTACAAGGTTTCACAATCGAGATAAAATAAATTAGTATAAACTTATCCAGCTAAAATAAATTGGTATAAACTGGAGAAACATCCTGATAGTTATGATGGTAACAATTGACAACAGTTCCTGAGCCATTTACCTATCTCAGTGATATATGGTGGTAACTGTTAATTGATGTCTTCCAATTACTAATTTTTTTCTGATACAGTATGATAACTGCACTTGTTATCCTTCAAAAGTAATTATCATGTTTAATGGGGACAACAGATGACATGTATTGTCATAGTTCAATTAGTTTCCATCCTTTGGGTATTAAATGATATAGTTCTGAAGCGACAATTACAACACTTCACTTGGACTGACAAACAACAACAAAAAGCAAACAAGTTTTGCCAACTAAATACAAGTTAAGTTTGTAAATAAAGGTGAATGTTCTCTTGCTTTTCAGCTGTCCAGCTGCTGTCTTTATACTACAATGTTAGAAAGAAATACATAGTTTTAGATGCAAAAATACCTTAAATCATACCGTGTTGAATTATTTCCTTGCCGTATGTGCAATATATGACATTAATTTACTATATAATATCCTCTTTCAAGTATGAAAAATTGAAAAAATATGAACAAAATACATCTCTTTGATATGCGCATTATGGTAAAAATGATTCAGATTAACAAATAATTAAGTGTTGTACATTTTAAAATTGTAAAAAGGAGTATCTAGGGTAGTTTAGGCCACTATACCTGAAAATGATGTGAGTATCAGCACACCGAAAGTGCATAACGTAAGAGTCATCTACTTAAAGGGGGTTAAAGTTGAATTTTTCGGCCGTAAATTATTTATTACAGAAGGAAAAACGTCACAAAATTAAGGAGTCACGATTCGCTACTATTTCAGATCATGGAGATCTTCAAATACAACATATAGTGGTGCAAGCAAGAAAATTCGCCATGTGACATGTATAAACAAAAGATCCGTCGAAGGATTTGTTTCAATAACTTCTTTATTCCTATACCTACGAACTGTAAATAAAAAACCCTAGTGCAGCATTTTAACAGTAGAGCCGAAACGTCGCTATCATTTGCCAGAAATATTCATGTTATACTAGTCTACTTACCAGGTGAATTTGCAGACAAGGAGATTAAAAATCAGTCCGCCATTCTTACGATCATGCAGCAAAAACGGAATCAGCAACCACTTTGCGTTCCACTCCCTGTATATTACATTAGTGATTTTATAAATTATCTATTTCAGCTAATGTATTTTTCGAATCGCTGATGCCATGAACACCTGTTATAATCAAAGTACTGAAGTACTAAAAGGCGGTCGTGTGAGCAAAGGAATTGCCCGGGCTTTACAGAGAAAACTTTATATAGCGGAATCATAATGTCAGACGTGATATAAGGTCCTGCTTTTTAATTCTAAAAAACTTAATCCGGTCAGTTTGGGCCAGTAATGTACAAATTCAATTGCTTTTGTACCAAATTAACACATAATTCAACCCCCAAAAAATTACTTTCGTATATGAAGTTCTATTTTCGTAAAAAAATAGATATTTGTAGATTTCAGCTACGCCGGTAAACAATGACTATCTCTCCGCGATGTTGAATTTGGATACATGAGAGGTATGGCTATATTAAAAAAATCTGTCAGGAAACGAAAAACATCATTATTGTGCTTTAATCGTTTAGACAGGCATTACGGAAGCAAAGAGATACACCGGAACTACTTTGTAGCCGTTCTGGTTCGTACACTAGTGTGTACAACCCTACAGCAATAAATTTGAACCATTATGACAGTTTTGAATCCAGATTTCAAATTTGATTTTGACTGACCTTGCCATTTAGTCTGGTTTTTGTTTTTCCAAGCTCTAGATGTGAAATTTGGACTATTTGTGCAGTTTTGCAAACATATTTCCAAATGTCTATGACTGACATTAATATTGATTATGACCGTTTTTTTTTAATTTCTTGTTTTAAAGGCTATGATACTCGGCAATATAGGTCCATCACTGCCCTCTTGATAAATTTAGTGTTACTGAAAAATGTAATACCTTTGTCTGTGACGCTGGTCGATTAAAGTATTAAGTGTTAATGTTATCTGTACCAACGTAATTAAAGATTCGTTTAAAGTAAGAAAACTGGAAATTTGTTCGTTTGATTAAGATTTTACTGAAGAATTTCTTTTGAATTTTTCCAGTTTAGGTAACACTAACTTAATTGTAGTATTTCTATTATTTTGACAAAAATGTTAATGTGCATGTGGGATATTCCTTACTACGTTATAAAACAACATATTTCAATTTCTACCTGATTTGTAGCACTTTAAAAGCGAAGTTAATTATAATTGTTTGTGTGATAAATCAGAGATGTATTTATAAATCGAATAAGTTTACTACACATTGGTGCAACTTTTCATAATATTATGCTTATACTATTTTGACTACTTATTTGTGTTAGGGGTTTTAAATAAGTAATGGCTATCTTATGTGGCAACAGATAGAAAATCATAATGATGTTTTATACAACGTATTTATGTTAACTGTAGCTACGTTTACTGAAAATGAGCGTTGATAAACAAATAAAGCAAAACAATAATCTTAATTTAAAGCTAAAGGAAACACAAGAGAGAAAAATACATTTTAATTATAATTAGCAAATTAATGCGGAATGAGGTCTTCTTATGAAATCTTTCAGATCACGAGGCATAACAGCGACCAATACAGATCATACCGAAAAGCAGTATTTTACTTTGAAATGTCCGCTTATTTTCTGCTCAAATTGCGCGTTTTGTAGAACTGACATAGAAAGAGCCTGTTGTCAATAAAACATGACCGTTATATTGCTTAATGTCAATTGAGCGTAAAAAGTATAATTATGGCCATAAAAGTCGCTTACAGCTATAATTTACGATACTAATTGACAGCGGTAGACCGAAAGAAAGCAAAATGTGTCTGGAATTGACCTACACATATATCTACAGTAGGACTCTTTGGCTTTCATGATTGAAGTACTAATCCGTTGACATATGTAACTTTTAGCTAAATAATATTCGATTTATAGTGGAAATCAAAATTTAAGTCTCCATTATAATATGCTTTGGTATAAAGATAAACACGCCATAACTTAACATAAACATATTCATAGCCATATATACAAACAAAAGAAAGAATAGTGAAAACATTATACAATTATGGTATCGTGAGACATTTAATATGATGTGATATCTACCAGAAACGGGTAATATTGACCGAGGCGCTGGCCGAGGTCAATATTAATATATTCCGGTGAATATAACATCATATTCAATGTCACACGAGTCTATAAATGTTTTAATATATGTACAATGCTTATTTAATGCCAAAAACGCAAGTCTTGGAAATTTCATTGATACAATGCTTAAAATTGCGACGGAGCACGTCCGTGTTTCTCCATCATTTAAGTGACATCGCCAGCGTTTGAATCCGGCTCAGTTAACGTTCTATTTAATGCAAGACGTTTAGACGGTTAAAAGTCAAAACAATGCCTGTTCTAAATATAGAAATAATATTTACCGGGAGAAAACTAAAATATCATGAAATATGTTTCATATTTTGCTTCATTGAACGTGCTCTGGACCAACGAGATATTGTTTATTTATAGATCATATATAATAATAAATCATGTTTAACCTACATTCAAATAGAAGAACATATTTCTTTTCTATCAAACTGCCATGTATGTTGTCTGGTGTCTGATATATAACCAGTGTAATACTCAAGAACTACTTAAATAAATGTATGAAATTTAACTAAGTTCCTCAATCAAATATTAGATCACTCAAACTGTTACAGGTGTCGTATTCTGTCCTGATGTATGTTTCTTAGTCTAAACTCATGCTTTGTAAATTTTGCTATATTGATTATTACTTTCTTAGACTTTGAACTCATAAGTGATATGAATTTGTTGATAATTGGCCATCTGCAAAATATGGTTTAAATTAGTTATTTTTGGTTTCTAAGATTTCTGTATTTGAGACAACTAGTTCTGTCTATGTTACTATGTCTTCCTATTTCCATAGCAAGGTAGTGTGAATATAAGTGTAGCGAGAGCGATTCTGCGTTTAATTTCGTTAATACAAGACAAACACTTTTCGAGAGCAAAATCATGTTTGAATATGCTGCATGAGTACAGTCTTCCTGTATTATTTGATTTTGCATACCAAGATTGCTTGTATATGTCTAATATACGCTGTTTAATAAACATAAAACATATTGAGGTTGCATTCTGTTCGTACCAAATATTTGACATGCCAATATGATGTAGAATCGTTTTGATTTCATATGCCCATTCAGTTCCATTGTACAAAATGTACGTAATATTTTTCTCTGCGTCATTAAAAAATAACCGATATATATTTTTAGCAATAGGTTGTCACTTTTAACAAGAGTCATATAGTATCGTATCATTATTTTTCATTGGGTATTGCCAAGTTTCTCCATAAAGACCATCTATGTTTGTTGATCTTTTTACATGAAGTAGTTTTTTGTAAGGATTTGCAGTAAACAATTTGTATGTTTTTGGAATCGTGAGAACTCTATATCTCGGCATTATAATTAAGTATGGCACAAACTAAGCTATCGAACAAACGACATTTACCTACAGCCGAAAGCTCAAGTTGATTGAAAACAATAAATAAATTATGAAAAGCAAATAATGAGTGTTGCGCAATTTTCTTTTGTGTTCGGTACCACGATCCATTCTTGAAAAAATGAATACCTAAGTCTTTGAAAGAGGAAACTACCCTCAGAAGAGTACGAAATTATGCCAAGCGACTCGTCCCCGTTCAAATATCATACATTTTTGTTTTATTTGTGTTAATTTTACAATCAACTGCCTTTTAGTATGCATTCAATTTGCGATTCATAAAAAAATTAATACACCGCATACAGAATCAAATTTGACAGCTCAATAAAATTCAAACTTTCTCTGTTTTAGGCGATAATAACATTATATTTTTAATTTTAGTATGGGTAACCTTAAAATTCTCAATCATAACAAGAGACTGATTTATTTTTACGTTTTTTTTTGGTATGCACGGAACGTAGTGGATTTTTATTTAAATTTGAATAAGTTATACATTTATTGACATAACTTTTTTTGTAAAAATGTCTCATTAATAATATGTAAACGTTTAGAGCGATAATTAAGAAAATCGTAATTTAAACGGTTTAGAAAATAAAACTTAAAAAAGTAAAATTTTATACTAAAATTCATTTCTTATGTAAATAATTAATGTATATTTTACATCTAGTTAAGATGACGACGACATTGTGACAACCATTGATTCTAAATGACTAGCAATGCTTTTAAGTTTAGTCGCACGTATTGCGTATATAATGTCATTGGCACAGGGCATTATTTGCGAGCTCTATAGAAATGTTTTGACACAGAGGTACTGTAAACATTATAGTCTTGTCGGAATAGTCTTCAAATGTCCATTAAGCATTTTAATCGTCTTGACCCAATCTGTTATTTCCCAGTTACAATTTAATACATAAATAGACTTTATTAGTACGAAGACTCACATAGTTGGTATTTATGCTGACGTGTTTGCCTGTTAAGTTCTTTTAGAACTTAAAGCTTCACGTTTAATTTAAGACAGATCCGTTGAACTATATCCTATCCGAGATATGTAACTTTACCACCTTTTTTGCGACAAGTATGATTCAAATCACCATAGTAGAGGACAGAGATGCCTGGCCCAGTACAAATGTGGCTCCATGAATAACGATCCTTAGTTTGAACTTATCGTATGTCCAATCGCAGCGCAGTATCTACTGCATTTTGACTTGGGTAAAACGGGGCAGCCCGAGGGCAATCATTACATACCGGGCCGATAATCACTCAAATGCTGAAATGTAAGGAACCACCTGGACTTTGCCTTACAGGCAAGTCAACAACATTAAAGTTACCATTATTATTGTGTACAACAGAAAGCTCTTCATAGCTGTGTATGTTTTTCAATGCTTCTTCAATTACTTGAGAATGTCTAATAAGATCTTCATCAGACTCTTTGTCAAAATCGTTATCAATGTCAGTAGAAACAGAAGGTTCAGTAAAAGTGGTTACAGTGCTTTGAACAGTAGTGTGACTAGAGTCAGTGTACCCGGTTTCGCACAACTCTTAGTTCTATGTAAATTCTGAATAAACTGTTGTTGATTTTGGCTTGTTTTTGTTTTATTTTTATGGGATTTGGGTAGACTCGGACGAAAAAGACATCGGAAGGATCCTGATTCTGGGCCTCGCTTTGAAAAAAGCAGACGTAAACATAAACAAATCATACCGAGGCCACTGGTTTAGTTGCAAAAATATTTAAAAAATCAATTCAAGTGGCAATTTTCACAACTGAAATGCAACAGTCATCTACTTCAATCTATAATCCAGCAAATCTGCAAGTTTTTTCATGTTTGTTACGTAGAATAATGTGAAAAATCGGTTGTTTTTCTTGTCTCCCAACATATAGCTGAACTTGATTTAGCATTTTTCATATTTTCGGATAGTGATATATTTTATCGAGTAATTTCATTCACAGTGCAGGACAGCCCAGTGACTCTATTCTAAAGTTTTAGCTAAACTTTGTTACAAAATATTGATGTTTTGAAGTCTCTACAGCATGTTAAAGCCATTGCATAAATTTGCAGATGGTGACTATAGTGAGGTATTCCTTGTAGTCTATATATATACAAAATAGATAGAAAATGTGAAATAATATCAATTTTACAAGCTTTAAGA
>JAUMHA010278921.1:0-14944 GCA_032359765.1 Saxidomus gigantea | reverse complement strand
TGAGACTGGTGGCAGTTGTAGGAGTGGACGTTACTGTTGTCGTGCTGCCAGTAGTGGTTCCTGTGTAGGGAGTGGTGCCAGTTGTAGGAGCGGACGCAACTGTTGTCAAGCTGTCAATAGTGGTTTCTGTTGAGGGAGTGGTGGTAGGTGAAGGAGCGGACGTTTCTGTCGTCGTGCTGCCAGTAGTTGTTTCTGTTATGGGAGTGATGGCAGTTTTAGGAGTCGACGTAACTGTTGTCGTGCTGCCAGTAGTGGATCCTGTTGTGGGAGTGATGTCAGTTGTAGGAGTGGCAGTTATTGTTGTCGTGCTGCCTGTAATGGTTTCTGTTGTGGGAGTGATTGCAGTTGTAGGAGTTGACGTTACTGTGGGAGTGCTGCCAGTAGTGGTTTCTGTTGTAGGAGTGGTGGCAGTTGTAGGAATGGACGTTACTGTGGGTATGTTGCCAGTAGTTGTTCCTGTTGTGGGGTTGGTGGCATTTCTAGGAGTGGACGATACTGTTGTCGTACTGCCAGTAGTGGTTCCTGTTGTGGGAGTGGTTGCAGTTGTATGAGCGGACAATATTGTCTTCGTGCTACCAGTAGTGGTTTCTGTTGTGGGAGTTATGGCAGTTGTTGGAGCGGACGTTGCTGTCGTGTTGCTGCCAATGGTGATTCCTGTTGTTGGAGTGACGGTAGTTGTAAGAACGGACATATCTGTCGTCGTGCTATCAGTAGTTGCTTGTGTTGTGGGAGTGGTGGCAGTTGTTGGAGAGGCGGTTGCTGTCGTCTTGCTTCCAGTAGTGGTTTCTGTTGTGGGAGTGATGGCAGTTTTAGGAGCGGACGTTTCTGTCGTCGTGCTGCCAGTAGTGGTTTCTGTTGTGGGAGTGGTAGCAGTTGTAGGAGTGGAAATTACTGTCGTCGTGCTGTCAGTGGTGGATTCAGTTGTGGGAGTGGTAACAGTTATAGGAGCGGACGTAACTGTCTTCGTGCTGCCAGAAGTGGTTTCTGTTGTGGGACCGGTGGTAGTTGTAAGAGCGGTCGTTTCTGTCGTCGTGCTACCAATATTGATTTTTGTTTTAGGAGTGGTGGCAGTTGTAGGAGTGGACGTTTCTGTCGTCGTGGTGCCAGTAGTGGTTTCTGTTGTTGGAGAAGTGGCAGTTGTAGGAGTGGACGTTACTGTGGTCGTGCTGCCAGTAGTTTTTCCTGTTGTCCAGGTGGTAGCAGTTGTAGGAGCGGACGTTACTGTCGTTATGCTGGCAGTAGTGGTTTCTTTTGAGGGAGTGGTAGCAGTTGTTGGAGCGGAAGTTCCAGTCGTTATGCTGTCAGTAATGGTTTCTGTTGTGGGAGTGGTGGCAGTTGTATTAGCGAACGCTTCTGTTGTTCTACTGCCAGTAGTGGTTTCTGTTGTGGTAGTGGTGGCAGTTGTAGGAGCCGACGTTACTGTCGTCGTGGTTTCAGTAGTGATTTCTATTGTGGCAGTGATGGTTTTTGTAGGAGCGGACGTTACTGGCGTCGTAATGCCAGTCATGGTTTCTGTTCTTGGACTGGTGACAGTTTTAGGAGTGGACGTTACTGTCGTCGTGGTGGCAGTAGTTGTTTCTGTTGTTGGAGTGGTTGCAGTTGTAGGAGTGGATGTTACAGTCGTCGTGCTGTCAGAAGTGGTTTCTGTTGTTGAAGTGGAAGCAGTGGTAGGAGCGGACGTTTCAGTTGTTGTTATGCCAGTAGTGGTTTTTGTTGTGTGAGTGGTGGCAAGTGAAGGAGCGGACCTTACTCTCGTCGTACTGCCAGTCATCGTTTCTGTCGTCGTGGTGCCAGTAGTGGTTTCTGTTCTTGGACTGATGGCAGTAGTAGGAGTCGACGCTACTTTCCTCTTGGTGCCAGTAGTGGTTTCTGTTGTAGGATTGATAACAGTTGTAGGAGCGGACGTTACTGTGGTCGTGCTGCCAGTAGTGGTTTCTGTTGTTGGAGTGGTGGCAGTTGTTGGAGTGGACATTACTGTCGTCGTGCTGTCAGTAGTGGTTACTGTTGTGGGATTGGTGCCAGTTGTTGGAGCGGACGTTACTGTCGTCGTGCTGTCAGTAGTGGTTTCTGTTATGGGAGTGGTGGCATTTGTAGAAATGCACGTTACTGTCGTCGTGCTGCAAGAAGTGGTTTCTTTTCTTGGAGTAGTGGCAGTTGTAGAACTTGATGTTTCTGTCGTCGTGCTGCCAGTAGTGGTTTCTGTTGTAAGAGTGGTGGCATTTGTTGGAGCGGACGTTACTGTCGTCGTGCTATCAGTATTGCTTTCTGTTGTGGGAGTGGTGGCAGTTGTAGGAGCGGACATTACTGTCGTTGTGCTGCCAGTAGTGGTTCCTGTTGTTGGAGTGATGGCAGTTGTAAGAGCGGACTTTACTATCGTTGTGATGCCAGTAGTGGTTTTTGTTGTAGGAGCGGTGGCAATGCTAGGAATGGATGTTACTATCGTGGTGCTGACAGTAGTGGTTCCTGTAATGCGAGTGGTGGTAGTTCTAGGAGCGGACGTAACTGTGGTCCTGCTGCCAGCAGGGGGTTCTATTGTGTGAGTTGTGGCAATTGTAGGAGTGGACGTTACTGTGGTCGTCCTGCCAGTAGTGGTTTCTGTCATGGGAGTTGTGGTAGTTGTAGGAGCGGACGTTACTGTCTTCGTGCTACCAGTAGTGGTTTCTGTTGTTGCAATGGTGGTAGTTGTAGGAGTGGACGTTACTGACGTCGTGCTGCCAGTAGTTGTTTCTGTTGTGGGAGTGGTTGTAGTTGTAGGAGCGGACGTTACTGTCGTCGTGCTGCCAATGGTGGTTTCTATTGTGGGAGTGGTGTCAATTGTAGGAGATGACGTTACTGTCATCGTGCTGCCAGTAGGGGTTCCTGTTGTTAGATTGATGTCAGTTGTAGGAGCGGACGTTACTGTTGTCGTGCTGCCAGTAGAGGTTTTTGTTGTTGGATTTGTGCCAGTTGTTGAAGCGGACGTTACTGTCGTCATATTGCCATTATAGGTTTCTGTTGTTGGATTGATAACAGTTGTTGGAGTGGACGTTACTCTCGTCGTTTTGCCAGTAGAGGTTTCTGTTGTTGGATTATTAGCAATTGTAGAAGTGGAAGTTACTGCCGTCGTGTTGGCAGTAGAGGGTTCGGTTGTTGAATTGGTGCGAGTTGTAGGAGCGGACGTTACTTTCCAAGTGTTGCTAGAAGAGGTTTCTGTTGTTGGATTGATAACAGTTGTTGGAGCGGACGTTACTGTCGTTGTGCTGGCATTCGTGGTTCCTGTTGTGGGAGTGGTGGCATTTATAGGAGTGGTCGTTTCTGTCGTCGTGCTGCCAGTAGTGGGTTCTATTGTGGGATTGGTGGCAGTTGTAGGATCGGACACTATTGTCGTCTTGCTGCCAGGAGTGGTTTCTGTTGTGGGAGTGGTGCCAGTTGTAGGAGTGGACGTTAGTTTCGTCTTGCTGCCAGAAGTGGGTTCTCTTGTTGGGGTGGTGGCAGTTGTAGGAGCGGACGATACTGTCGTTTTGCTGCCAGTAGTGGTTTCTGTTGTTGGATTGATAACAGTTGTTGGAGCGGATGTTACTGTCGTCGTGTTGCCAGTAGTGGTTTCTGTTGTTGGATTGGTGCCAGTTGTTGGTAGGGACGTTACTGTCGTCGTGTTGCCAGTAGTGGTTTCTGTTGTGGGAGTGATGGCAGATGTAGGAGCGGACGTTACTGTCGTCGTGTTGCCTGTAATGCTATCTATTGTGGCAGTTTTAGCAGAAGTATGAGTAGATTTTAATGTTTTGGTACTGCCAGTAGTATATCCTCTTTTGACATTGGTATGAGATGTCGAAGCGGCTGAATCTGTCATATTGCTCTGAATATTGGTTGCTTGTGTAGTGTTTGAAGGAAATACAGTCGTAACATCTCTTATACCGGAAGTTTCAACAGTATTAAGGTGGTATAAGATTGAGATCAGAGTTGTTATGTACATAAACCGTAACTGTATTCTTGACTCTATCATTTGCATTGACATCTGTGAAAGTGTAAACAATAAAATGTTTCAAATATAAATCATACGATAAGTGTTCTTTGTATAGATTTGTAGATTAGGTTTCAATCATGGTTTAAATAAAAAAAAGTAAAAATTATAATGGTGCTATCTTCAGTTTTTATCAATATAGCAGTGTTTCGTCTTGAGGTCGAATATTAATACTATTTGATATTCTGTCTTAACTACAGTCTGTAAAATACTTCTTACTTTTGAAGCATTTACACTAATTTTAATTCATATCTGCGACTTCTTCTGCCATTGGTATTCTTCTTCTACCGTGTATTTTTTTTAAACGTAACAGCTCAGCTGTTACTATTAGGAAATACAGTAACTATGAAAATTTGAAAAGATAGGAACCATTTCGAACTAGTTAATAAGAAACCTAAAAAAAGAGATAATCTAACATTAAGTTCAAATAATACTGTTATATTTTTTCAGATTAAGATAATAAATAAATTATGGTATATATCTTAATATAATGTTACCATTTTGACAGTACATGTATATATATTTTGAAACCATGAAGAATTTCTTATCGCCGTGATTTGATTTCAATGTCAATTACATTTGTCAATGCAAAGATTTAGTTACTTCACATTCGCGTCATTTGAAAGTTGCAGTCACTGATACGGTACCCAGTATTGAAATTAAAGGGAATACGTAACATTTATATATTTACAAGCACCCAAGTTAATGTAAGCGGTTTATTATTTCTTATATTTGCTTATCTTATATTAAAAAGTGCTGTTCTATCCTATAACAAGAAAATACATAATTGATTTAGACTGGTTAAACTCGAAACTGATCGTACCCTTGGCATAGAAGTTGACACTGACTTGATATACATTGTACACGCTCGTGCTCGGCTTTTCGAAAAGCCAAATCTATTCTTCTTTTGAAATTCAATGCACATGAAAACATTACTCTGTCAAAAAAGAGTTTTATTGTTAGTTTCAACAGCATCTCTATCTAGTCATGCACTTCTCAAAAAAGTTAAAACAGAATGTGTTATATTGCTAGTGCTCTATATATTTTTGCGACGACCCCTTTCACGGGTGTCGTTCCTGCTAAACCATTTTATCTATTATTATGAGGATCTTACATAGCCTGCTGTGGAGGACTGTGTTGTCCCGACCAGAAAAATGTTTGGAAAAAACGTATTGAATGCAGGTTTGTTCTTTGAAATGTGAATAGATCCTATTGCTATACTTCCTTAAATTCGATGCCCTTTCTTGTAACACCACGAAAAGCACCATTTCTTTTCGCAATCATTTCTCGCTTCACAACTTTACATGTATATTCGTTACCAACAGTTTTCGTAACTTGAACCGTTATTGAGTCCCCTGAAAATTCGAACCATTTCTAAAAAATGAAATTACTGTTACATTTACTTGAACACTATTAAAGTTTCTGCTTTCTTATGAGATCGTTGTTTACGTTTATGAAAAATATTTAAAAAAAATTCTACATATAAACCACCGTGAAACGTATCTCGGAAATATCAAAGAATTCCAGGTACGAGTTGAATACATGAAAGTAGCTCTAATGCTGTAAAGTAAGCCCGCGATGTACTTTCTCTAGGGAAAGTATAGGCAGATATCTTCCCTCCGCGTACTGCAAGTACTCCCCCCCCCCGGGGGTATGCAAGAAACTTAAATATGACTTATACTTATGAAAGAATTGTTGAAATTTGCCTATACATTACTGTATCCTTTAAAAACTTGATTCCATCTCTTTCATATACTCAAAAACGCGCCGACCATCTTTTTAAAAAATTGATCTTGTTAGTAGTATTGTATCAATTAATAATGAAATAATGTCGAATATTCGCGTACATAGATGCGAACACAAACACATTGATAACATTAACAAAAACACAGACAAAATATCAAATATTGCAATGATTGACACGCCATAGACATACAAACACCATGTACATTTTATCCCTATATTTAACATTTATGCCAACTAAAAGATTCGGGCTATAGCGCATATGTTTAATTCATTTTTCATAATTTCCGAAGAAGAATTTGTAAACACCAACCACAAGCATTATTGATTTATTTCAAAAGCTCACAAAATATAATGTGACTCAATAAAGAACTTATAAAAAAGCAACGTTAGCTTGACTACTGTTAACAAGGAGGGCAGACATCACGTCCAATTGTGGTAAAACACTCTTAGCCACATATTATTTTTAAGGTGTTGGGGTGTAATGGACACTATTTAAAATCATTAAAAACCTAATAATCTGTTCACTGACCAGTGTGCAAAATTACAAGAATTTCACAATTTAAATAGAAAGTAGCTGGGTAAAAATAATTTGTAGGAACACAGATTTAGGGGAGTTAGGGAGATGCTGCCGCGAATTGTTTTGAGATTATATATAAAAGCAACTGCATTCTTAGCGTAGTATTTTTAAGGAGATGATTTCAATCAGATTGCCCCTCATATGTAGCAAAATGACATAAATGTTCATGTATTCCTTTCAATCTTATTAGTAAAAAACCGAATTTATTTTTGCTCGTACCAGGACCTCTGGATCTGAAACAGGATGGTCTACAACTGGACCAAACAACAAAATGCGTGCAACTATGCAATAAAAAGTATTCAAAAGTTCATACAACAGGAAGTATTCATTACCGTCCTTTATAAAACAAAATTATTGATAGATGATTTCAACATATTTTTATGAACTGACCTACACCAAGAATTGTTAAACTTGAATGCAATGTTGATGAGCAAGACAATTCACTTCTGCATATTGTAGTAAATTCATTTCAAAGGCAAGGATGTTGATAATACTTTAATTTGTTTTGCAGAAAGAGATGAGATAAAACAAATAAAATGTGTGTCATTTTTAAATACTCACTCTGGTCCGTAAACTCTTTTTTTTTAAATAAATATTTTACAAGATTATTTATTTCTTTAATTCCACTTTGCCGTTCAATTTTATAATCATCAAATCAGTGTAGTTCTTTTAAAAAAATGGTTTGAATGAATCGGTAGATAAATAAACTTTTATCGCTTATCTGGTGATAACAATTCTAACTGAAATGGTACCGACACCCTTGTGATACGGAGAGTCTAGGCTATTAGCCAACATAGCATTTACCTTTGAAGAGAAAACGAAAAAAGCCACGTGCAACATGAATGTATTAGAACTTTAATCTTTGACATATAGTCATCAGTTTACCGTTTACAAATGAAGTTATCAGCTTTTTCATTGTAAATGACAACTGATCCAAACTCTAGACCTTACAACAATTGTCTTAATAAAAAGGGACCGCTACACTGGAATCTGTCCAGTTTAGAAATGAAATCATCCGCTTGGGGTTTACTAGTTTACAGTTTACAATATATGAAACCAACAATTCAAATTGTGTTGCTGATGACGGTGAAAACAATGCTTAATATTTGAAATGTTGAAAATGACACCATGCTTCAACCAAGCAGACGATTATGCTGGATAAATAACATAGAATTTAGTACTTTTTAAATCTCTTCTTGTTTAAATTCAATAATTTCAAAATTACCAGTTTTCCATTTTTGCAAGTTTTCCAAGAACAAGAAATTCACAGTTATGAGAGAGTGTCACAAAATAAGGTTGACCACAATACGGAAGCAGTTTTAGAAAAAATAGTGCCCCTGTTTGAGGCTAGATATTATTGAATTTTTGAATGAAAGAGATGAGTTAAATGTCATTTTTGGTCAGGATGCCCTGAAATAGTTGGTAAATGTGCATTTTGTTTCAGTTTTTATGTCAGAATGTATTCAGTTACTTCTTGTTTACATCAGTGATTTTGCATGGTTCCGGCCATTTTCAGGTACCGGTATTATAGACCTCAAATAGTGAAAATGAATGCCTGTCAACCCCTAGTTTTCTGCTGCTGTATGTTTTTCTCTTGGATGATACTATTAAGAACAGGTTAGGTTTTTGGGTAAGGATGTCAACAAAATTGCCACTTGGCATGTTTATACAGAACATATAGTAAAAAAAACCTGTTGTCTGAGGCCATTAAGCACGATTTTGACCGGCAGCTGGTAGCTTTTAAATAGTCAATGAAAAGTAGAAAATATATGTTTGTATGACTCCTTTTAATTGGACAATACCGCATGAAAAATGTCAATAAAATACTCTTGCGTTTTCAGTCATGAATGGTTTTATAATTTTAGTACGTAAAGAGTTCAATTCTATCAACATAATATGGTGTTACCTCTAAACTAATGTTAATTATGAGTGTAAAATAATTATACTTTCCCGACTATAGTGAATAACGGTCAACATTTCGAGTAACATATTTGATAAGAAAAACAAGGATTAGGTTGTTTTCCTATAACACATGTCACAACACGGACTTAGTAACAGTTGGGGAGAAAATGGGTAAGCGCCCGGATAGCTCTTATTTTCCGCACCCTGTGACTTTTGGTGCCCTTTTAATGCATAAAGATCAAACTTTTCAATAACTTTCACTATAAAATCAAGCTGTCCATCTCTTTCATACACTCAAAATCTCCCGACATACTTCTTGTTTAAATTATATTTAAAAGGTGTCCAAAAACGACGGTAATCTAATGCATTTGTATGCAGTTGTCACTCACCTGTATTTTTTATTTACATAGCGAAGTAGTTGTCGTGCACATGTAATAACGTATGTGTAATTAATGAGTTTATTTGTTTTGCGAGCCAGAAAGATTGTATGATAATATAGTAAATGTTAAGAAACGCTAGGTTTTGGTATGGCTGTGTAAACAAGCCCGGCCCTAAGGTATATACGTTGCATGTTTTCCTTGTCATTTGCATACGTATCACTATTATTGATGTACCTATTTGCATTATTTACATCTTGTATGTTTGTTTTACAATGTACGTACTACTTTTATGTATCAATGAATGATTATGGACCTCTTATATATAAACTTATGAATCGGTTATCATAGAGAATTGAGTTGTGTGCTTTGCAATTAAGGCATTCGCATACGGTAATCACAGAAACAATCTTTGTGCTAATTTAAGGGTATCCATTTATTATTTTTGATGATATTATTGCTCAGCAACGTTATAGCATTGATTTTATTAAGACTTTAAAGCTGCTTGCTCTCAGTTACCGTTGAATAATATATTTTTACAAAAAAGTTGACATTCTTATTCATAAATATAAAACTAAAGGCTAGAATAAAGTAATAAGCAAAAATCTAGGTAGGAATTTGCAAAAATCGATTGAAAAGGTCGGTTACACGGCATCGCTACATTGTATGTATGCAACGCTTTTGAAGTTGGTCGCGTATTTTTCGAAATTTAGAGATATACGTGACATGAATTTATACTGGAGCCTTTTTATATCACCATATGTTCTAAATACGTTATTTACAGACAGTTTGAAGAACTTTATTTTTTTACCAAAATATGAGAGCGAGCAGCTTAAAAACTGCTCGCTCTCAGATTTTGGTAAAAAACCAAGATTTTTCGAACTGTCTGAAATTTACATATATTAGAACGGAACATCAAATAAAAAGGTTCCAGTATAAATTATTATACCGTACCAAACAATAAACCTTTGCAAACGCTTTTGAAATTCCAAAATAAACATATAGTGTAGCGGTGCCGTCAAACCATGCTCACCAACATATTCAACAGATTTTCTCAAATTTCTATGTAGATGTTTACTTGTGTTGATGATTCTAGCCAACAATTTGGCCAACTGTAATGCCAGGCTTGATGCAATGTCCTAGTTTATTGACGTCAAAAACACGTGAAACATTTCAAGCAGCAGTCTGTATTAATATTTGGCGATTGTATTCACAGTGTGGATCTCAAGTCTGATATCTTGGGATTTAGTAATAGAGAGGTTGATATTTAAGATGGGTACTGGTACGTGTATGTGTAATAATAACAGACAAAACAATTGTCAATGAAAGATTTGCACTCTCTCCAAGGCATTTGTTTCTGTATTCCAATATACACAACTTCCTAAACATCGTTTGCTATGTAACATCTTTCTTTCGAAAGCAAGTAGTTATCACAATTTAAGAACCCGTATAACAGATACGTCTTGAACGCATTTCATGCAACGGTCAAAGGGATTTAACTCGTACACGATTAAAGATAAACTTGATTGTTTCTCTTGCCGAAAATAACATATTTGAATAACTAGATAAAGAAATGATATTGACATTTAATTACAAATACAGGTAAGTTATGCAATTCTCGGATAGTACTCATACACGCCCTCGTCTCAAATCTCAACCTTCCTAGTGAAGATAAAATACAACTCTTGCATAACACTTCCTTAAGACGACTGACAGAAATGAAAATCGTATCGTATCTTTCTCAAAAAATAAGCCACAGAACACAATTTCAATAAAGACAATTAGAAAAGGCTTCTACATTTTTCACAGAGTGCTCCTTTTTCTAATAAAACGTAAATTGTGATACATTTTCAAAACTAGAGTGGTTTTCCTGGGAACACATATTTGTCGCATATACATGACTTGATACTGAATTTGGCCAACGAACGTACGACAGAGTTGCCTTATTTCAACTTTGTATAAGGGAAAGTCACTGGTTGCTAAGTTAGTCATTGGCTGCTAAGGAAGTCACTTGTTCCAAGGGGATGTCACTTTTTGCTAAGGAAGTCACTTGTTTCAAGGGGATGTCACTGTTTGCTAAGGAAGTCACTTGTTTCAAGGGGAAGTCACTGGTTGCTAGTGGAAGTCACTGATTATTAGGGAAGTCACTGGTAGCTAATGATCAGTGGTTACTTTGTAAGTCGCTGCTTGCTACAGGAACTCATTGGAAGCTAGGTTTTATCTATAACTCTGCATACAGACAAGGGATCCCCCCGATGGGTGTTGTAACTTTTGACCTAAGTGGCATGATTTGAACAAACTTGGTAGAAGACCACTAGACAATGCTACATACCAAATATCTGTGGTTTTTGAGAAGAAAAGTTATAAAAGTTTTCCTGTATTAGTCTATGTAAAACAAGTGACCCCCGGGCAGGGCCAATATTGACCCCAGGGGCAATATCTGAACACACTTGGTAGAGGTCCACTAGACAATACTAAACATTTAAGCTCTTGACCTTGTGGTTTTGCAGAAGAAGATTTTAAAGCTTTTCCTATACCAAGTGACCCCCGGGCAGAGTCAAATTTAAACCTGGGGGCATAATTTGAACAAACTTGGTAGAGGTTTACTGGAAAATGATACGTACAAAATATCTAAGCTCTAGGCCGTGTGGTTTTTGAAAAGGAGAATTTTATAGTTGTTCCTATATAAGTCTATATGAAAATCGATGACTCCCTGGGTGGGGCCAATATTAACCACAGGGGAAAGATTTGAACAAACATGGTAAAAGTCTACTAGACAACGCTGTATGCTAAGTATTTAAACACTAGGCCTTGTGGTTTTTGAGAATAAGATGTTAAATCAAGTGAACCCCGAGCGGGGTCAATTTTACACGGGTGTCATGAATTAAAAAATCTTGGTAGAGGACCACTAGCCAATGCTACGTGCTAAATATCTAAGCGTTAGGCCTTGCAGTTCAGAGGAGAAGAATTTTAAAAGATTTTCCTATAGAAACCATGTAAAGTCATAATTTGAACAATTTTGGTAAAGGTCAGCTAGCCAATGCTATATTCCAAATATCTAAGCGCTGAACCTTGTGGATTTTGAGAAGCAGATTTTTTATTTTGTTTCCTATTTGTTGCCATAGCAACCAGAGATCTGGATGAAATGGAATTCATTGAACAACTTTGGTAGAGGATCACCAAAAGAACATGCTTATTAAGTTTAATTAACTTCTGTCAAACGAATTGAAGCAAATTGTTGACGATGCACACTTCACGAAGCACGACGACGACGCACGACGGACACAGGTTTATCATAAAGCTCACCTTTAGCACGTTGTGCTTAGGTAAGCTAAAAGCTCGAGATCAAGCACACACATTGCTTCGTTTTACTGTAGCTATATACAACTAGTAACATGTTTACAATATTGCTTTATAGTAAATCGAACATAATAACACAATCATACTTATAACAAAAAAGTTTCATACTGGCAATACTCTGCGTATATATAACGAGAACAGAGTCCGTAAAATAGTTGCACTTTCAACTACTGCGTAACACGTATCCACTAAGTGCCAGTTACAGATTTAGCCGCACATTCAATACATATTACAGATATTTGTCTCTTGTTGCCGTGTGTTGTCACAGTGTAGTTCTCATGTCTGTTATTTAACGTCTTGGTGTATCACCTGGGAACTCTGTTGTATTCTGTTGAAAAGGCGAAAAAAGTTACTTTAATCAGAACTAAGACTAGTTAGACATATCAATTTCATACATTTATTGTATATTATATTAATATAAAAATGATATCAACTACACCCGATGACTGCTTACTGAACTCAAACATAACCAGTATTTCGAAAGAAGGACCCATTATGTGCTACACGATACTATGGTAACGACTCTCTACTCTATAGTCTTATGACACGTAGAGGAGTATGAAAGGTATCACAATCATAGACTGGATCTCGGATCTACATTACTGGTTGAGTGGTTAGGGTCGCTGACTTGAAATCACTGTCATAGACTGAGGATCAGAGATTCGAGCCCTGCTACCGACCATGCCTCTTTGCGAGAGAAAGCTTGCAAATATTTTAATGACTATAATTTTCTCAAACGTCAATGATTGTGCATAATAACTTTAAGATTTGACTTAAGATGCTACTGGAATATGACCTCCGATTTTTATTTATTTAGCAGGTTTTTCAAGGAAAACCTGCGTATGAGAATGGCAATGTCGTATGTCTGGCGCGCTGGCGGGCGTAAGACGTTTGGTTTCCGCTCAATTACTTTAGTTTGGAGTGACCAATTGCAATGAAACTTGGCGTGTAGGTAGCATGCGTAGAGAGAAACCTTGGGATTGCATTTGAGATCACTAGGGTCAAGGTCACTGTCTACTTCGCTTAAAATGAAATACCTAGCGATAAATCAAATGCAATCAGTCAGAGCCCGATGTACTTACATTTAAATACATGCTGCTGTACACTTCATTTGGCTGAGATGATACTTGTGGTCGTTGAATTGAATACTGAAAATAAAAACACTTTGCAACTGTTTATGTAAACGCAAGAAATACTGATAGAAAATTGTTTTCTTAGATTATATCTGACGATTGTTCGTTAAAGCAGCACTCCTGTTGTGTTCTTCATTCAGTAAGAATTGTGACTAAAACTCGAAGAGTGGCATTGTATTTTAATACAAACTGCCAAACTATTAAATCATTTACAAGTTGGCATAATACAAGCGGAGGAAACTATGCAGTGATTATATATTCAATATACACCTGCATAGAGATAAAATAGGGTACACAATATGGATCACATTACTATAATAATAACCCTTTTATTATATACCATTTGAGACTTGTCTGCGCGATAAACTAAACTAAAATGACATACTAAGCATCAAATTGAAGAAAAACCCTTTTTAGCGCGAAATATACGTAGTGTACGGCGTCGATTTATTGACGTCATCGAATAAACAAACAGTAACGACCCAGTCAAAAGCGACGTTATTAACGTCATGTGCATTTTAGGGCCAACTGAATGATGCCGCGCTATTTGTATTGCACGCCTATACAATACGGATTTTTTTCTGTCAGGCCGTATTTGATGGTTTAATATAGGCTGTATTTTTGGCAGAATATTTATAGGTATATAATAAAACAGATTTATTCGTGGGTAAAAAATAACGAAGATCTAATGTAATATAAAGTCACTGAGGATCTTGATTGGTCAGTGACAAATTGTTAAAAAATTCTAGTGCTACGACAGGTGTCGATCAGCTTACGGAAGAAGAGAGGGCAAACGACAACTTTTGTATCAGCATCTAAATTTTATCAGCATTTTTGCAATATGGCATAAACGACAGGAGGGTAACGTAAAATTTTCACGTTCGAAAAATCATAGTCTTTATCAGACATACTGTTACATTATCGCAGTCGGCTGCCTTTAACACGATGTACAATGGGTATATACTTAGAGGATAATACGCGGCTAAGTCGGACAGGGATGTGATATTCGGTCCGCAAGGAGGATAACAAGGTTTTTAGCCCGAGTGCTATTATGCGACCGAGGGCCGATTAAACGTCTAGACCTGGCTCTGCCGTGAACTAACGTCTATAATACACGCATACGTTTTCATTTGTCAGTTTAACAAACGCGAAACGATTCAAAACCAAAGAGTTAGCAGAAAAAACTATAACATTACATAGAGTATAGAAACTTCAGCTGCATAAAGCCCGAGAGCAATCATCAAAGAGACAGATGATCCTTTCATCTAAATAATTAAGAAACAAGTGTCAGAGTGTTGTGTAGAAAAAACATGAATTGAAGTTCCCTGCATTGCATTGGATACAATATTCATCTTTTTCTACAACTTTTGGTAGGTATATTTGTCCGCACACTTACATCAGCCCTAGTGTCTATTGAGGAATAGCATCGCGCAATATCTGAGCTGGCACCCTCGTCTCTGTCCCAGGGAAGATATAGTGACGGTCCTCCTCGTTGACTTCCGGTGAAAAACGGTTCAAATGCCTGAAATACACCATAATTATTTGAATAACCTGAAGTAGGTTACTATTTACCCTCGCAATAAAAAGTCATCCAGAAAATTGCAAATTAGTCTCACCAAAACTAAACAAAACGACACCAGACACTTAAGTCATTATTGTAAGTAATAGAACGGCGATATCTTCCGTACAAACTTGATTAAAATGTCCATGTGATCGGCGATACCTTCCGTACATACCTGATTCAATTGTCCATGTGAACGGTGATATCTTCCGTACAGATGACTAGTATTATCTTGATCTGACCGGACACTTAGCCCCCTTAATGCTTCCTCATTTGTACCAAATTCCC
>JAUMHA010278810.1:0-14946 GCA_032359765.1 Saxidomus gigantea | reverse complement strand
GAGCACATGGAGAGGACACAGACTGTGAGGCACCTCTTTCGGGGGCATTCGTCACTTGTGAGGGACAGCTCTTGTTTGCTATGTGACACTTTTCAAGTATTTAATGTATTTTGTGATGTTACTTATTTTAATCATTGCCATCACCCATTTCAAATAGGTGATTTCACCAGTTACCATATCAACTATTCAAAGCAGATACATAGGATCACCTATTCCAAAAGGTGGTATCTATGGGACACCTTTATGATTGAATACCAGTACATGTATGTTATATCATATATTCGCATTAATAGATGATATAACAAATTCAGTATAGGTTCGAATCAAGGTCTTTGACTAAATAAAGTATCTGAATGGTTTAAACATATAATTTCCGGAATCATTGTTTTGTATGTCAATGCTAATTCTATCTTCTTTTCCGTAGGCATTAAGTTGGCCAGACTCTTAGCTAGAAAGGAGACTTGTGGACCAACGCCAACTCAATGTGGCACAGAGACAGCCTGGTGATTTGGCTCGAGTTGCTCCGGTACGCCAGCAAAACCAAGCACGCGTTCATGACGTGGCACCAGTTGCAGGACCTGCAGTGGCTCCAAGTCGCCAGCACATTCAAGCACGTGCTTATGAAGTGGCACCTGTTGCAGGACCTGCATTGGCTCCGATACGCCAGCACAATAAAGCATGTGCTGATGAAGTGGCACCTGTTGCAGGACCTGCATTGGCTCCGATACGCCATCACAATCAAGCACATGCTGATAAAGTGGCGCCTATTGCAGGACCTGCAGTTGCTCCGATACGCCAGCAAAACCAAGCACGTGCTGATGAAGTGGCACCTGTTCTTGGACCTGCAGTGGCTCCGATACGCCAGCAAAACCAAGCACATGCTGATGAAGAGGCACCTGTTGCAGGACCTGCAGTGGGATCGATACGCCAGCAAAACCAAGCACGTGCTGACGAAGTGACACCTGTTGCAGGACCTGCAGTGGCTCCCATACGCCAGCAAAACCAAGCACGTGCTGATGAAGTGGCATCTGTTGCAGGACCTGCAGTGGCTCCGATACGCTAGCAAAATCAAGTACGTGCTGATGAAGTGGCACCTGTTGTAGGACCTGCAGTGGCTCCGATTCGCCAGCACAATCAAGCACGTGCTGATGAAGTGGCACCTGTTGCAGGACCTGCAGTTGCTCTGATACGCCAGCAAAATCAAGCACGTGCTGATGACGTGGCACCTGTTGCAGGACCTGCAGTTGCTCTGATACGCCAGCAAAAACAAGCACGTGCTGATGAAGTGACACCTGTTGCAGGGCCTACACTGGCTCCTGTTCACCAGCAAAACCAAGCACGCAATAGCGCTGATGGTCAACGGATTGACATCAGGGACCAGGCTGCGGCCCAGTTGTCTGATTCATCCGATGAGGAGCAGGACTATCATGTAGGCAGACTTCGTCGGAGACGAAATAGACCAATCTTTGAAATTATTAGAGCCAACCATGAAATATACAGTCGTTTTATGCTGAGAAAAATGCCAAAAATCTTACGCGAACTAGGAATCAGCAGCTCTGATTCCGATTCGCAATGAATAGTTGTGTTACTGTGTCAATGGACAAAATATGTTTCAAAAACTGAATATGGAACCATTTTATTTACTTACAAATGTAACGTCAGCCATGAATCTATTGTGTTGTTTATTTTACTATTACAAAAATATTTGTAATAAATTACAGAAACATTTAATTTTGTTCATTGGCCTTAAATGATATAAATAAATCATTTTGAGAATACCCCTTCAACTCAGTACCCGCCGACACATGTCTAATAGGAGGATCGGGTAAAGCTTGACGCATGCTGTTTTTTATATCTTCCATTTGAATATTTCTTTAAGGTTCACCATGTATGTTTTTTTAAATAAAGTTATACAATGTATACTACATGTACATATATTCACGTTTTATCTGTCAAGGACAGAAGTGCGTGCAGTTGACGCTCTTAACTTTCCTATCATCACGCCTAAAGACTTTTCCTAATAACGATCTAGACAAAAAAAAGTGACGTACTATACGATTATTTGCAAAATGCACACCAGCATTTTCACTTTAGTAGTTAATCTGTGGCAAACAAGTCCTTATTTTCAAAGTGTTAAGTATATATGACACGGGAAAACTGAAAATAGTTAAACCCGGACTTGTCTAAATGTTTATATTTTACAGGTATTGATAAATAGCAATTTTTCAAAGTTTTGGCGGTCATCTTGTAATTTGACCAACTGGTCCCGATAACGACCAGGGCTCTGTTTAAATTACATGTATTAACTATTTCATGCTAAATTTACAGTGATATGCATTTTGGAAGTGAAGATATTTGTGATTACTCCCATGAAAAAGACAGCGATTCTATCAATGAAGATGACAGCCATCTTTATGAACAAAAGGTATTTACACTGTAAATCATGTACCTCTTTTCCGACTGTCAAACCGTCAAACAAAGACAACTTGCAGAAAGAATTTAAGGCATTTTTTGTTAACAAGTTGATTTTTTGTTCGCTTCTATCAAAGATGAATATTGCTCTTCTTTCTGCCTGTTGGTCTTCCTGTGCTGGATAGTCTCTATTTACGGTTAGTTTTCAAAACAGCTTGAAGTATCCGCATTAACGGTTATAGCCAGGTTTAAAGCTCATTATACATCAAATTAAGACGATGTGAAATTATTTTTGTATCATATCACATTATTTTACATCGTTCGAATTTCTGCTTTTCTTGATAACTACATTGAACTTGCCACATGCCCTCACATGCGATATACTTCGAACTGGCATAAAACTTTATGTATTTTACTGGAATGTTATACTCGTTGATAGTCACATTTGATGAAATCAATCTTGATTATTTAGTTATCACCTTACCTTTAGATATTTGAAGCTTCTGTGGATAGACATTTACTTGACGACTATATAGAAAAGTCAGGACGCCTTTTTGGACTTATGGACTACATTAGTTACAAAAAGGAAGAATGGAAGAAAATGAAATTTAATATAGCTATAACAGGAAATTCGGGAACTGGAAAATCAAGCTTAATAAATGCAATTATGGATTTGATACCAAATGACGAAGGTGCAGCGAAAGTCGGGATTACAGAGACTACAACAGAAATAAAGCAATATCAATATAGAGGGAAAGACAATTTAGTCCTGTGGGATCTTCCAGGAATAGGAACGCACGCATTTAAAAGAAACGAGTTTCTTTCTAAATTTGATATATCAAAGTTTGAGGTTTTTATAATAGTTACTGCAACACGGTTCACTGAAAATGACATATGGCTAGCTAAAAAACTTTTGAAAAGGGAAAAGTACGTTTTTTTTCATTCGCACGAAGATAGATATAGACTTGGAAAATGAAAAACATGATCACCCCGGCAGTTTCGATTCAAGTACATGTTTGCAAACGGTTAAGGAAGAAATCGAGCTAAATCTAAAAAAGGCTAAGATTTTTAGCTCGCACACGAAAGTATACGTTGTCAGTTCTCGAGAACGCTCGGAATATGACTTTGAAATAATGTTTGAAAAACTAAAGAATCTAATAAACAATAAAGCGGTGTCTTTGCAGAAACTTTTTGAACAGCATCTGGAAACTCAAATTGAGAATGAGAAAAAACGCAAGAAAGAACAGTTTTCAGTACAGAAAGCTGTAACAACTGTTGCCTATTATTTGCCATTTGAGTTTCAAAACATTCATTTATTGTGCATCAGAAATACACAAAAAGCCTGCGAACGCGCGTTTTGTGTGAACAGAACATCACTTGAACGTGTCTCAAAAGAACTTGGTATAACAATTAAATGTTTGAAAGAATACCATATGAAGTACTCTAAAATTGCTAAGAGGAATCACGAGGTCAGGTTAACATATTTGTCATGCTTTGACTTTCATGACAAATGGCATGGCACCAGTAATTACATGAAAATATTGTATGAAATTTGTGATAGTTTGGCAAAGGATGAATGCACACTTAATATCCACTTACGAATAAAAAAGCTTGAAGAGGAGTTGCTGCCAATGTAAACAAGGTTTCGGCTTCAAGACAATTGTACAACTTCCGGAAGTTGCATATAATGTGCATTCTGATGAAAGTGGAGCATTTTTTCTCAAACGTGTATTAAATGTATATTTGTACATGCATTCAAACAAAATATGTACTGACGTAAACGTTTTTGGGGAGATATGTTTTCTGTTCACATTTTACTATTGTGTTTAAAATAATGGAAACATAATAATGTTTATGTTGTAAGTCAACGTAAGTTTAGTTCGTTTATGACGAAAGCTTCAGTAGCTCATTGAATCGCCCTGGAACATTCGTTTGTGAATCAACGTATAAGCATAATCGCGAAAATGAGGAAGTGAGTTTTTCGTCGCTTTTAGCTGGACCGAGGCAATGCGGCATCAGTGTTATTAACCAAGAATACACTTGGCTCCGACAGGGACTCAAACACAGGACTTTCCGCACCCTAATCACCGAGTTTATGATGCACATCTTAAAATATTTTCGGAATGAAAGCTGACGGCAAGTCAGTATCAATGCATTATCATTGCAAGATAACCGTCATTTTTGATCCCCCGCCAAAGGCGAAAGGCGAAGTGAGATTGTATTGGCGTTGTCCGTCTGTCCGTCCGTCCGTCCGGAGTCATAACTCAAGAACCAATGGATAGAATTTCATGAAACTTAAAATAAGTGTACAATACCATAATGGCGCACACATCTTTCGTCGAGGTCTGATTAGTATCTTAAGAGTTATTGCCCTTTAATTGTTATTCTCTTCTATATTCAATATAAAAACATTAAAATTCTATTTATCTGAAACCGGTTATCAAAATTAAACTGTAATTCGCTCAAATAATTTAATAATCACTCTTTCTAATATCTACCCCCCTACACATTCTGATTTTAGCTCCACTGAACAAAGTCCAGCTGAGCTTATGCCATGGTGGTTTGTCCGTTGTCTGTCTGTCCATCCGTCCGTAAACCTTTCCTTGATAACGCTCTACAGGTCGCAATATTCCTTTGACTTTGATGAAACTTGCTGATAAGGATTCCAGCAACTTGTTAATGTTCCCTATTGCTTTTGGGGTCAGTGAGTCAAAGGTAAAGGTCAAAGTGACCTCCGATAGCAATTCCTTGATAACACTCTACAGGTCACAATTTTCAATCAACTTTCATCAAACTTGCTCAGAAGGTTCCCCGCAATATGTAGATGATCCCTATTGCTTATAAGGTCAGTGTGTCAAAGGTCAAGGTCACAGTGACCTCCGTTAGATTTTAATTGATAACTCTCTACGGGTCACAGTTTTCTTTCAACTTTCATCAAACTTGCTCAGAAGGTTTCCTGTAACATGTAAATGTTCCCTTTTGTTATTGGGGTCAGTGGGTCAAAGGTCAAGGTCAGAGTGACCTCCGTTAGATTTTCCTTGAAAACGCTCTACAGGTCACATTTTTCAATTAACTTTCATCAAACTTGCTCAGAAAGGTCCCTGTAACATGTAGATAATCCCTATCGATTTTTTGGTTATTTGGTCAAAGGTCAAGCTCACAGTGACCCGAACTTTGAAAATATTTTCCGCTGAGATCTATTTGACCCACAGTCTTCAAACTTCATAGGATAATTGGATTCACTGAGTAGATAATCCCTATCGTTTTGGGGTCGGTGGCTCGAAGGTCAAGGTCACAGTGACCCTAACTTTGAAAATCTTTCCCACTCAATATCTTGAGATCTACATCACCCACAGTCTTCAAACGTCATAGGCTGATTGGTCTTACTGAGTAGATGATCCATACTGTTTTTGTGAACAGTGAACTCTGTTAGCTTTTCCTAGGTAACATTGCAAAAGATTTTGACAAAACTTACTCATAGCAATCTAGTCATACAGACTAGTAGAGCGATACTAACCCTTTTGAGCCTCTTGTTTTAGAAATGAGGCCCCTTAAGAGGGTGTGGTATTAATCTGAAATACTCCATTTAGAAACTTAGAAATTTTTGTTTTCTGAAACTAATAGTACTGATTAAATTAAACTGATTAGAATTGAGCTCTGTATCACTGTGAGATGCTGAAAAAAGAATTACCCCTCAGAGATGAGGTCCCAATGGGGTGGTGAAATTTTAAAAATGCTTCTTTTTCTGAAAGGCTTGTCAGAATATTATTATACCCCCCGAACACAAAGTGTAAGGGGTGTATACTGGATTCAGCTTGTCTGTCCGCCTGTCCGTCCGTCTGTCCGACTGTAGACGGAATCTTGTGGACACTAAATCTCCAATACCCCCTGGTCAGAATTTAATGATAATTCACACAAGTGATAAGTGCAATGCCTAGTTGTGCATGGTTTATGATTCGGGGCTCTAGGTCAAAGGTAAAGGTCACATGGGCTCGTGATATTAAAATCTTGTGGACACTAAATCTCCAAAACCCCTTGTCAGAATTTAATGATACTTCACACAAATGATAAGTACAATGCCTTATTGTGCATGGTTTATGTTTCGGGTCTCTTGGTCGAAGGTCAAGGTCACAGGGGCTCGGGATAGTAAAATTTTGTGGACGCTAAATCTCCAAAACCCCTGGTCAGAATTTCATGATACTTCACATAAGTGATAAGTACAATGCCTAGTTGTGCTTGGTCGATGTTTCGGGTCACTAGGTCAAAGGTCAAGGTCACAAGGGATTGAGATTCTAAAATCTTGTGGACGCTAAATCTCCAAAACCCCTGGTTAGAATATTTTACAGAAGTGATAAGTGCAATGCTTAGTTGTGCATGGTCTATGTTTCGGGTCACTAGATTTTCTTATATAATTATTCTATATAGAAACTTAAGAATTCTTGTTGTCTGAAAGTAGTAGTACTGATTCAATTTAATTACATCAATTAAGTTTTTTTAATTACTGTAACTTGAAGAAATAAAATATCACCTCGGAGATGAGGTCCTAGTGGGGTGGTGAAATATTTCTGAAACAGACAGACCAATACACTTTCCAATTGTTCTTTTTCAGCTATTGGCTTAGTTAGGCGGTGGATATGAATTCACTGAATTTGTTTGTTTGTTTTTAATTCATCGGTGTCTGATGGTAGCTTGAAAAAACGTTTTTTTTATTATAATAGAATTAAATTTTCCCTTTGCATAGTAAGACTGATAAATGGCTTACTTTTTCATGTTTACCGTAGAACAAAACACATGATCTAGACGAAATAATTTTTCAGTCGATTAAACGTAATTTTGACGTCATTTTTTTCAACTGGACATTTTTGGAACTCGTTCACGACTAAGCACTGGACATGATTGTGTGCGCATTTTTAAGAAGAAGTCACTATTTTGAAGCTTAATAAATGCAAAATACAGTCATACTACTTAAAAGATAAAATTATACCCTTGTTGGAAGAAATCGAATACAACTCAAAACAGGGAGGCATTTACGGTAGAATTTTTCAGAAACTGGACAATTTTAAGAACTCGTTTAATTAAGCGATATTTTGGTAAGTAAAGTAACGGAGTATCTTCTTTAAACTCCGGCTACTGGTGCTCTAGCTAAGGCAAACTTTGTAAATGAAAACATATAAGAATTACGTGCAGTAGCTTTTATTGCAACTAAATTTGAGCACAAACTCCTATGAAAAAAATTCAAATTTTAACAAAGGTTATACAGTTTACCCGTTCCTGAAAACCCTTATGTCTTTTTTATTGTGTCAAATTAAGCGGAATAAGATATGCATACCTAAGAAAGTTTATGCCGAGTTTTCATGCTGCTTGGATACAAAATATTTATTTTATAGACAAAACAGGTTGTACCGTCAATCGTTTTTGCTAAAGTTGCATACCCACTTTCAGCTCTTTCCTGGTGTTTTAACTCTTATTGTTGTTTCAAAATGGCTTATTTAGCATTCAAGTCTTAATAGCATTTGATAGCGAATTCAAAATACTACATTTTAGTATATATCGCACGAAAATCTGTATATTCATTACGCACTTATATTCATAAATGTAAACTGATGATTTGCACAAATTTTACGCGGGTCGCAACTTTTGACGTTACGTCACTGTAGTTAAAAATATTTGACATAATGATAAATTTATAAAGTACAATGCGGGAGAATGGGTTTCGGGGAAAAAGGAAAAGTGGGCAATGTTAAAAACTGGACTTCAGAGGGATCCCGACTCCTCCAGCTTTCTTTGTCTCTCATACCTACTGTTTTGTATCAGGCTTCACGATCAAAGAATTATTTAGGTAAATGAAACTTATTAATTATTTAAAAGTGTCTGCAGGGCATCCGTACGCATAGGTATTTGTTACGTTCATATTTGTACTTTAAAACTGCGCATGCACTTTATGCGCCAAAATACAGTGCGTAATTGCACATAGAACTGTACTAATCAACATAAACAACAAAAAGTTAAGCACTTCCAAAATTAGTTATTTTTACATAGTGTAAAAAATATCACTGATCTCCAAAGGAACATAGGCCTTTGTAATATGGCAGAGAATTACGTCTCCGGAAGTTCACCCCATTAATCGGATGCAAACAACTTTTAACATGACGTGAAATCGAGTGTTAAGAAATTACGAAAGCCATATAATAATCACATTTTGTTACTGTAATTGGACCGTTATAATTACGTCCAAGATATAGGTACTCACCATACAATCGACTTACATCTTGTATATCTAGCAGAAGTGCGACTTCAAATTTCGTTCGTTCAAACTTTATAAACTGTGAATTCCATGATAATATTAGGTTTAGACCTTTAGTCTATGTATAAAAAGAAAGAAACTGTGCAGTTGTATAACAAACAATCATTGATATACAGTGCAAGGTTATACAATGTATATGAATAAAATATTAAAATCTCACGTGTTGGACCCAACAGTCAATATTCAATGAAAAACATTGTAACGTTCAAATACACCATTATGTCTGAGGTACTCATGGGAACAAAGAACCATTATAATTGTAAAAGTGTTGCATATGATGAAAGATATGAATTATGAAAAGAGAGATGAATACGTTATGTATCAACATTTTACTGTGTATACACTAGTAAGCCATCACCTACAAATAATTGCACAGTGTGTAATTTTTCAGCCATTCACAACAATAAGTATTGCTTTGGATATATATATGATGGTAAAAGGAATATAATCACAAAGACGTGTATATGCTGAGTTTAAACCAAAATAATTTATTACAAGGATGATAGGAAAATAATTCGTCCGATAATTGTTAAACAGTGTATAAAGTCTTTAAACAGGAATTTAAAAACAAAGACTATCTATAGCTTTTTAAACATAATTAAGATGCAGATATGTCAGGATTCGATTAAGGATTTGGAAATACAAGGAAAAAGACGTTGAAGATGAATATCGATTGCCATTGTGAGTTGTAAATAAAAAAATATATACATTTATTAATGTATTCAATCATTAAATATAAAATGCAGAAGAGTATTCTCACTTATGTTTGTATTAGAAGTTTGTAAATATGGATTAAACTACACATAATATTGTAAATTATTTACATTGCTATAATGTTTCACTATTTAAATGAATAATACACTTGACAACTAGATGTTACATTTGTTCTTTGACTGTACATTTGTATGTACATGGATGATATAGTAAATACATAAAAAGTCATATGTGTTTTCTGTTTTGTTCTGTTACTCTTATTTAGGGATTTGTCACGTTTACTATGTGCATTCTATAGTAAACAAGCTCTGCAATGAATATTTACGCGACTAATAATCTGAACACTTAATTACTCGTTTAAAATTACTCTGCAGCGGTAGCATGAATGGTAAAAATGCTTGTTCAGCACAATTTCACCGTTTCTATAAGTATCATCTCCGCCTCACGGATTCAGTCAAGTGTCCCCTGCTGTCAATACAGTACTTGTTACACTGCTTCTTTGTGTATATCAAGTTTACCCATAGCCCCAGTAACTCAACCGCGTGTCCTCGCGTATCACTGTAACACATGCTCCTTGTATCAACGCAGCCCCGGTTTATTACATCTCCGAATATACTGGTATTTCAGCAGCAAAATGTACTAACGCATGTTCACACTTGCATTTACACAGCCCTAGATTTCAGACAACCCCTTTGTGTCCCGGCATTCACATGAACACATCCCTGTGTCCTCTAGTATCAATGCAGCTCTGGTAACAAAGTTTCTATATAAGTATCACCATACCCTCGAATCCTTTTCTATCAGTAAAGCACTTATGCTTCCACAAATATACCCACGGCTTCGGTAAATGAACCCCGTGTCACAATCTTTGATGCCCATGTTACACTACCTTCTGAGTATGTAGCCTGCCTCAGGATTCAGTTCTATGTCCCCTTGTATCAACTCAACTCGTGGAATGAACAAAGAATGTCCCTACCATGGTACAGGACTAAGGCGATAGTAATACCTAGGGGAAATGTGTTACCAGGGTTCGCGACCAACACGGGGCTTACCGGTTGTTCGTCAGGCAACTAAGGTATTCTAGGTACGGTACCCAAGGGTCACAGGAATACCAATAGATACGGAACTGAATTAACTGTGATGATTGGAGACTATAGGCTACGGTACTTCATGAACACTAGGGTATACGGGCTTTCTTCATGAGAATGTGGGGACACTAGGGGCTGTGGGGCTAACTTCACAGGGCTGCGAAGTAACTAGGTTCCACGGGGCTGACTTCACGGTGCTCGGGGAAACAAGGTGCAACAGAGCAAATTTCTCGTGGCTGCCGGGAATCTAGGTGCCATGCGGTAACCTCACGGGGTTACGGTGTACATTGTAAATGGATGCTACGACCAAGTTTCATGAAGATACAGTGAAAAATGTAGCCTCTATTGCATACACAAGGTTCAATGTGAACAGACAGACGACGGACAACAGGCGATCACAATTGCGTCCAGGTGTCAAATCTTTCTTTTTCTAATAAGGTTGGTTATGACAAGGATAATGTATGTTATGGTTCTCCAATGGGATACTACCTAAATTAATTTCACCATTTTATTAATATGTTTTTTTTAAATGTACAATATTATATTTTGTTAGTTAAACAACGTATGAATTTTTACTGATTTATTTAGGAGTTACTCTTTGATTCTGAATATCTTGTATGAAAGATGAATTATTTGCTATGCTGGCCAAACACTAGTCTTGGTCTTTGAATGTCTTGTATGAAAGATGTATAATTCGTTAGGCCGGCCAAATATATTCTTGGTCTCTGAATGTTTTAAGTGAATTATTTATCAATTGTTAGGCCAGCCAAACACTAGTCTTGATCTATGAATGTTTTAAGTGAATTATTATTCATTTGTTAGGCTTGCCAAACACTAGTCTTGTATGAAAGATGTATTATATGCTAGGCCGGCCAAACTCTAGTCTTGTATTAAAGATGTATTATTTGCTAGGCTGGCCAAACACTAGTTGTGGTCTCTATGTTTTGTGTTAAATATATATCATATGTTAGGCCGGCCAAATATATTCTTGGTCTCTGAATAATTTATGTGAATTATTTATCATTTATTAGGCCGGCCAAACACTAGTCTTGTATGAAAGATGTATTATTTGCTAGGCTGGCCAAACACTAGTTATGATCTCTATGTTTTGTGCGAAATATATATCATATGTTAGGCCGGTCAAATATATTCTTGGTCTCTGAATGTTTTATGTAAATTATTTATCATTTATTAGGACGGCCAAACTTGGTCTTGGTCTTTGAATGTTTTGAGTTACAGATATAGTCTTTGTTAGGCTGGCCAAACACTAGTCTTGGTCTCTGGTACTTCTGTGTGAAATATTTATCGTTCGTTAGGACGGCCAAACGCTGGTCTTGGTCTCTGATTGTTTTAAGTGAAAGATATATTATTTGTTAGGACGGCCAAACACTAGTCTTGGTCTATGAATGTTTTAATTTAATTATTTATCATTTGTTAGGCTGGCCAAACACTAGTCTTGATCTATGAATGTTTTAATTTAATTGTTTATCATTTGTTAGGCCAGCCAAACACTAGTCTGGGTATATGAAGGTTTTAAGAGAATTATTTATCATTTGTTAGGCTGGCCAAACACTAGTCTTGTATGAAAGATGTATGATTTGCTAGGCCGGCCAAACACTAGTCTTGGTCTCTCTCTGAATATTTTGAGTTAAAGTTATATTATTTGTTAGGCTGGCCAAACACTAGTTTTGGTGTTTGAATGTTTTGAGTTAAAGATATATTATTTGTTAGGCCGGCCAAACACTAGCTGGGGTCTCTGACTGTTTAGTGTATGTTAGGACGGCCAAACGCTAGTCTTGGTCTTTGAATGTTTTGAGATACAGATATATTATTTGTTAGGCCGGCCAAACATTAGACTTGGTCTCCAACTGTTTAGCGTAAAATATTCTGTTAGGCCAGCCAAACCCCGGATGAATTTGAACTGATTTATTCAGCTGTTACTCTTTGCTTCTGGATGTTTTGTATGAAAGATGTATCATTTGTTAGGCCGGCCAAACACTTGTTTCGGTCTCAATGGTTTTGTGTAAAATATTTATTATTTGTTAGGTTGACCCAACACTGTCTTTCCTCTGCCGTTCATGCACTTCTGAAGTTGAAAGGCTGACCAAACACTTGATTGATCAAACTGTTTGCAATTAGTTGTAATAGTGTTTGGCCAGCCTAAAAGTGACAATTCTGTATTGCTTATTTTAGCGGCTGAATTTTTTTTTGAAAAATAGACATGAAGTTGTTGATGTTTTTTAAACATAGAAAATATGGCATAATGGGTTGCTCTTAGAAAACAGGGTCATAAAAAGGGAATTCGTGTACATTCCCTTTTGAAAATATATCTTGTTCTATATCATCGTTGCATTCCATTGGCCGACACTCGATTTTACCGTTATTTGAAATACACAGGGTACTACCGCTGTTATAATCGGCAAACGCCATCGCATCATTTAGAAAACAGCTAATTTGAAAAATTCACCTTAGACAGATACGTTGTTTTAAAGAAGAAGGCACATGCATAGGGATATCATCGCTTGTTTGTCCAAGTAAATTATTTCTACGGGGCAGAACAATTAAGGCAGAATCCGAGGTGTTCCCTCGGGCAAGGTTTGAGAGGCTGAGTCTATATTTTTGACGCCTGTAGTGCTACTTGCCACGTGTGTATCTCGTGGTAGCACGTTCGATACCCGTACCATTTCTTCAAAACCTATGACAGAATTGATCTTACCTTTATCTTCCGACTGATCATTCTTTTCGAATAACTGGCGCTGTCGTTTGTTAGATGGCTGTGCCTCCTCTCCTCTTTCCTTTTCTCTCGCCCCTGACGGGGCCTGGAGCCGCGACGGGCGCTTTTATACCAGTTGTTAGTCATGTGACTTTGATGATCGGTACGAATTTACGAACTTCAGTCGGCTGTTGAAAGAAATTAACGGAATCCCTTCCGGACTACTTATTTAACTGAGCCATAATAAATGATATTAATGTTTAAAATTGATATTGATTAAAATGCAGGGGAAAGTCATAACAATGTCCATGCATTTGTACTATCTTAAGCTATTTTCTTACAGAATAATCTATCAAAGATGTCTTAAAATTTGCCCGGTAATTATTGAAACAATGTCACGTACGTATATGCCAGGGCGAACATTTGTCCAAATTTCCCCCGGATTTTAAAATGATGGTAAGAGTACATTTAAAAGCGACACTCCTTGCAAAATGTATAGATAACTAATCTACATAACATTGCAAATTAAAAAAAAAACACAATTTATGTACAAATGTACTCCATAGTCTATCCATGATGAATCGATGACATTCAAGGTAATATTCAACAATAGAGTGAGCATATGCAATGATTATGGCGCTTTTAATGCAACGTTTGTTTTTCCTTAACAGGTGACTTGAAATTGCCGTATCTTTGTCAGTCTTCACGGTAATGTTTTCAATTTTGAAAAATGTAATGCACGTGCTAGCATATAATTTTAAAATCCTTCCATGCATGACAGAGTTACCATGCATACAGTATTCCATTTCTTTTAAAGTCTAAGTGTGACCTTGATCTTTGAGGTAATAGGTAATGACGTGGCTCTTGCACGCGACACATTGTGTTGATGTGCTGAACATTTGTGCAAGGTAATTTCAAAATCTATTCATGCATGACAAAGTTACAGTCCAAACACAAATGTATGCATATATACAGGATTCCATTACCTTCAAACACTAAGTGTGACCTTGACATTTAAGGTTGGACGTGGTTCTTGCACACGACACATCGGCTTGATGTGATTGTGATATGAAAGTGATTGTTAGTTAGATTTGTTATGTATAAATTAATTTTATTCAGTCGGAAGCGCCAAATGTCACATTGTGAGAAAAAAAGGAACATTGGAATGCTCTCCCGACTGAGCTAACCGGCCACTTGTTATTTGTTGTCCAGCCGCTTGCGAAAGCTCGATAAAGTTGTCCAAATGGCGGTTCGGTGTATGTGCGTGCGTGCGTGCGTGCGTCAGTGCGTCCGTACGTCCATGCGTGCGTGCGTCCCTCCGAGTTTAGTTTGTCCGGGCTGTAACTTATCCATGGATTAAGGGATTCTTAAATAACTTGGCACAAATGTTCACCATCATGAGACGGAGTATCATGCGCAAGAACCAGGTCCCTATGTCTAAGGTCAAGGTCAAACTTAGAGGTTGAAGGTCAAATTCAAGAATGACTTTTACCGGAGCATATCTACTTCATGCATGGAGGGATATTGATGTAACTTAGTACAAATGTTCACCATCATGAGATAGAGTGTCATGCGCATGAACCAGGTCCCTAGTTCCAAGGTTAAGGTCACACTTAGAGGCCAAAGGTCAGATACAAAAATAATTAAAGAATGACTTTGTCCGGAGCATTTCTTCTTCATGCATGGAGGGATTTTGATGTTACTTGGCACAAATG
>JAUMHA010278809.1:0-28429 GCA_032359765.1 Saxidomus gigantea | reverse complement strand
AACTGTAGGCAATCGCTTAAAGATACTGTACTGCCCTGTATTAGAAAGACTTGTCAGTCAAATATTGTAATGGTTTTCACATTTGTACTATAGGAAACATCACTAAAAAACAAGGTTATGTTAAAGAGGCACTCCCTAAAATTAGATGTTCTCTCAAATAACTTAAAACTATATAGTACTAGACTACTACATTTTTGTATTTTGAAGAAAAGTATCTGCATCGGACATCCAACATAAACGATTCAGCTAAAAAGTTAGTAATTAATCATACAGGTAAAATTTGCGAAATAAGATGCATTGTGGTACTGTTCTGATTTATTACACTCCCATTTTATAATTAGTTTTCATTTTTGGTGGAAAGCGATATTTTTAAAAATGTTGAAAAATGTCTTTATTTATTGCCTTGAAAAATATTTTTATTATTTTACATATATTTAGCCTATTATTTACATTTTGCAAAAATAATTTATTATAGATATCTGGAATGCCCCTTTAAAAACAGCTTAATGTGTGTGTCAGTTATTATTCCCAGAAAGTTCAGTTTGAGAACATTGATATCTTGACGGCTGGCATTCTGGACATAAATACATTGCCTTTATAAAGAGTTGACAAACCTGATGACATGAACAATATATAATAAATTTATTTATGTTTCCTTCTTTGTAGAACGTTTTGATTCAATGAGTTAAAAATGGAAGTAATGTTTTATATGCAAGTTTGATAATTATGTATGTTATCTATTTTGTATTTGGAATCACTTTCTAAAGAAATATGAGACCTTTAAAGACATGTCAAGAATAATTGAAAAGTATTACATAAAGCAAACATTTTCCAAAGCCTTCCAAATTTTAAAACTTGGAAAATGTTTGCTTTATGTAATACTTTTCAATTATTCTTGACATGTTTTGAGACATATTTGATAGAAAAGAATTTTTGACATACAAGTTGAAGACCATGAAAATATCATGACCTTATATGCAGTGTAAATGCAGATAACACAAAATCTTAACGGTCTCCTTAAGCCTGGTTTTCTCATGAAACTATAATGCTTATAAAGTCACAAAAAGCCCAAACAAAAGAGGTACGCATCATCAAAATATACAAATTTCAAAGTTATAACATAACACAAAATTCGAAAGTATGGTGTCCCATCTGCGCCATACATACTGTCACAATACTGACTCGAGCCTATTCATAAATGCCCTCATTGAATAAGGTGCTGTCTCTATTTATGAAACAGGCAAGAGTTTGACACAGCAGCAAACAGTTTCATTTTTATAAGGAGTTAAGATATATAGGAAGCCCATTAGAATCTGTGACTTCAGTACTAGATTTGAACAGGTAATACTACACAGAAAAAGCCTTTTTTCGCAAATTAAAAATACATAACAAAGCAAATAAAAGTGTAATGTAAAAATGAACTTGACACATATATAGTTTCTTTGAAGGTCTATGTTGGGAGCATTTTATGTCCAGTCTACTTTATCACTCTAAATTTTTGGATGAAGTATGGTGTCTTAAGGTAAATGCGATACATTAAACACACTTGTAACCTGATATACAGATCTTTAGACCACTGCAGTCCTCTATATCCAAACCATAATGCATAGAATTTCTGACCAGTTTTGTCGATGTTTTGATTGGTATTTTGTCATTTATTAGATAACACCTGACAAAAGCAAGAGCACATTTTTATAATGGTTTAACAGCTTCTTTGGCTCTGGATATAGTAACATACACAATAGAGAGCCAGCGATCGTGGACCTAGAGTTTGTCTTTCCAAGCATGCAAATTATTATATTCACTACTTTCATATTACAAAATTTTTATGAAAATATTTGCAACTTTTGAAAATTAAGAAACTGTTAATTAATGTTAGCAAATTTTGCACTTAAATTAGTCGTAGAGAAATTTATTGCAGGTGTTGAATACCAAAAATATTATTTTTTCAAAATCTAAATTGTACGTAGTTACCAAGCAAAGTATAACTGTAGTTACAATAGAAATGATATAGTTAATGGGTAAGTTAAAAAGATATATCATTGATTTTAGATTAGAACATACAATATTGAGCCAGTACCACAATGTATTAAAAACGTTGGAAAACTTGCCCTGATGTTGGCATCAGCATATCGCACATTTGTTGTAGCTTTGCTTTTATGATCATTTCAGATCTATTTGATATAAACTTAGTTAAAGTTATTAGCTATATCAAGTCTCTTTAAACTATGACCTTTGTTTAACTTCGAAAATCCCTGGTCAAAGCTTTACATGCAAGTTGTTATCTCCAACAGTTCTATAGATACACATGTTTCAGATCTTTGGAACCATTAAATCAAGTTCATAGCATAAACTCTCTAAACATTAGCATGAACTTCTACAGAATTCTCTTTGTAAATTGTTGGCATGCTTTTGTTTGAATGTACTTATACTTACATGTCATATGACTGGTTCAGGGACTGGGTTTGCACTGTTTTGTCTGTCCCTCCATCCGCAATTTAGTTTCTGGTCTGTATCTTCTACATGAATGGACCAATTTTGATGTTACTTCATACAAGGGTTACCCATACTACAAAGGTGGATCATGCTCAACAACCAGCCACCTTTTCTCAAGGTCACACGGTTCAAATATTACTATGTGCAATTTCGTTTTCTGCCTGTGTCATCCACATGCATGAACTGATTGTGATATAACTTCACACAGTGTTACTTGTTCTGCTAAGCGTGTGTCATGTGCAATAACCAGTCTATTGCTCTCAAGATCAAGGCCACACTAAGGCCTCAAACACCACTAAAGGCAATTCTGTGTCCAATCTGTATCTGCCAAATGCATGGACTGATTTTGATATAACTTTACGCAATAGTCACCCATACCCCAAGGGTGTGTTATGTTCAACCAGTCACCTACTCCCATGGTCAAGGTCACACTTTGGGTTCAAGCATTGACCAATTTTGATACAACTTCACAAAGTTGTTGCCCATACCCTTAAGGGTGTGTCATGCACAACAACCAGTCACCTGCATTCAAGATCAAGGTCACCCTTTGGGCTTGAACACTACTCAACACAGTTTTGTGCCCGATCTGTATCTTCCACGTGCATGATCTAATTTTGATATAACCTCACACAATTACCTTTACCTATACCCAAAAGGTGTGTCATGCACAAAACCCACCTCCCACACCCAAGGTTAAGGTCACACTTGAGGCTAAAACACTACTACATGCAATTTTGTTTCTGGTCTATATCTTCCACATGCATGTTTCAGTATAAGTTCACACAATTGTCATTTATAATTAGGGTCTGTCATGAGCTCCCAAAATAAGGGTCATACTTAAGAGCTGAAACTTAATAAATTCATAGTGTTGTGTACACCCTTCATTATAAGATTGTTCCAAATGGGTAGGGAACTTGATATTGCATGGCAGTATCTTGTCAAGTATGTGGTTCAGATGGAAATATCCGTCACTGAGGGTAACTGTTTTGGCGGGAACGTGGCTGCCGAGTTACCGCGAAACAGTTACCCTCAGTGATGGATATTTCCATCTGAACTAAGTATCTTGTGGCAGAAACTTTTTCTTGCATACCGTTTGCACTTTAAAATAGATATTTAAATACAAACTTATCGAATGATGCATTTTAATATAAAAACAAACGTTAGTCAGATGCTGTGTTTGGGAAAGTGACGTCACATTGTTTATAACGTTACGTCATAAGTAATTCACGCGAGTCGTCTTACATGGGGAGGGGGGGGTGTAAGATGAGATTTTCCAGCACTGGTAAAAATTGCAGATATTCCCATCTGGTATGCAAGAAAAAAAATGTTCTACCCCGACACCACAGTGTCTCTCATAATTATGCTAGTTGCTATTGCCTAAGTGATGTAGATTCTGGATTGAAACATATCTACAGGTTCAGTTAACAAAGTCTTGACATCAAGTCCCATAACTCTTGCATAAAAGTTGATTTGGATTTTGAATTGAAAATAAAGATACGATAGTGAGGCAGAGTGCATTTGCAAGAAACATGCCTCCGGCTTATGTTTGTGTTTTGCACCTTGTTATATATTATTATTTGATTTTGCTTGTCTCTAAAACTAGTCAAGGAAATTTTATTCACAGAAAAAAAATTTATTTACAAAAGAACTCATAAATTCTCATTTTTTAAAGGTGGGTAAATATGAAATTGTACAAAAATAAAGCAGTAAAATTCGTAAGAATGTTTGATGTAGGATTGAAATCTTACTAGAAACTCTGTGCATCAAGGGAGGTAACTTTTGTGTTCTTGTATCGGTGCTCCTTTATGACTTTCAAATTCAGAGAAATCTTAAGGTACAAGATCAGAATTACTTGTAATGAGAATTTGATATGAATCTACTTTTAAAAATGAATGATCCATTGTATTTATAGCTAGGTACATGTTCATAAGTTTATGTGTATATATAAATAAATGTAAGAAAGCTGAACTAGAGTGAAAATGAGTGTCAGCAGATCATAAATGAACATAATTTAATAATTGGCAGTATGTAGTTGTGGAAATACTGATATTTGTGATGATACTGCATGTGACATATATGAAATATGTTTTGATGTTACAGGGCAGATATTTGTTAAGACCGTGCTTGTTTCATAAACACATATGACGGAAAATTGACCTGTGATACCCGATGTCTGCAGTGTATATAGCATTAATTTCATTAAAGTCATCCTTCAGGTTTAATGTAATAGACTCTCTTAAATATACATGCAGTCAGCCTCACACCAGCAATCCCTGATTTCATAATAAGAAGCTGACAACTCTTCCGCTTCGAAGATTAAATCTTCATTCTTTGAAAATGGCAAAGTTTTAACAAACAGTATGTGCTAGCCAATGCCCACAGGGTCATATTGTATGTAATAGGGTCTGTAATATCTTTCAATATTTATTTAAGTGGATTTTTATCAGATATACAATCAGTTTTGGAAAGGACATTCCATGTTATTTTACTGTTGTGTCAGCATTTACCAGTAATACAGTGATAGCTCTGATTCCTGTAGGATAAAAAATGAGTATCATTTGCTTCTAGTATATCAGAAATGAAAAATTCAGACAAAAATATATCAAACAATATTTAAATTTTACATGATCAATTGTTTATAGATTTACAACTTAGTCTTAATGTCAGAAAATTCTTAAACTGCTGTAAGAAATTTTATCAAGATTTATATATTTTGTAAATCTGTGTATAGAGAATGTTAAAGAGTTTCATACTAAAAGGCAATAAAACACAACTTTTTCAGACTGTTTTATTATTTATAGAAGAGTATGTACACACATTTTCATGAAAGTTTTTTTAAGGTAGGAAAATCAGTTAGCTATTGGTCTGCATAAAATTGCCAAGAAATTATTCATATTCCAACAGAGAAATATATTTTGTCTTGTATGTCTCTGTTCCTGGCAACTTCTTTTTAATTTGTGCAGGATATACATGACAAGCCGCAGTTCTTTTGCCAGTCTGTATATTTTAACATCTTTCACTTCAGAAAATTGTATATTGCGTAGCGCAAGAGATCGTGTTGTTATTGTGTTGTTTCAGTATTGTGTAAGTTAAAGAATAGAAAAATAGTTGATGAAATGATTTTTAAAAAAAGAAAATTTTAACAGAATTTAACTGTTTCATAAACCAATTCTGTGTTTAACTTCTTTCTGGGAATTTGTGTTATCTTGTGTATAAAGTTTTCAGCGAATATTTTGAAGTTGTTGATCAGTTATATTTGCATTGTTTCCTTGTTCAGTCAAACCATGGTAGCTCTTGGGACCTTGAACAGTCTTTTCTGAATATTTATTTTGTAACTGGTAATAAAGGCTAGATACAAAGACATACCCTGTTTTCATCTATGACTCACCTGCAGTGAAATCATAATGATAGTCCCAGGAATGTACTGATGCAAAAAATATTGTAAATTGTATCCTTACAGTCTGTTTCCAGTTTTACTTGAAAAATTTCTCAATTTTTGGAATACAGTCCAACTTCCCTAGTGCAACAACCTCCCTAAGAGAACGCATTTTCTTTACCTTTGCATCAGTTATATAACAAATCAACCTCTACAGAACAACACCTTTCTACAAAAACAGATTCCTGTGTTTGCTAGGGTGTTCACTCCTGAGAGATTGCACTGTATGTTGAAACCTAATTAACCTGATGTTTTGTCAAACTTTGTCTATTTATGATATTAAAAGACAATTTAATGGTACACAAACCTAATCAAAGGTATCTTAGCTTACAGGTATTGCTTTTATATCTTTGCAGAAAGTATATTTTATATCTATAGTGTTCATTCTAAAACTTTATTAGCTCACCTGGCACAAAGTGCCGGGGTGAGCTATTGTGAACACTTTATGACTCCTTCGTCGTTGTTTGTTGTCAAATGGTTCAAACAAAATCACTTCTGAAATCCCTTGGCAAATGTTAAAGAAACTTTGCTGGGATGATCCTTGTTACAATGAACCTCAACCAAAACTGCTAAAAGAATTCTGATCCATACAGAATTCTGGTTGCTTTGGCAACCAAAAGGGTAAACTTTGAAATTCTTCTCTGAAAAGCTGATGACTGCTAAAATGAAGTTGATTTATAAAAGAATTAGGCAGTGGGGTGGGCATGTTTTTATTACATAATCTACATGTATATGGAAACTTAAAAAAACTTCTCTAAAACTAGTGATAAGAATTTAATTTTGTTTGACAAATTTTATAAGTTCTTGATCTTCACAATTTTTCTTTTCAGTTATTTCTGACATGAGAAGTCTTGAGAATGTCAAATAAAGATGCAAAAAGTTTCAAAGTGCCAAAAAAAAGAAGAGAGGAAAGTAAAGGTATGGTATACCGGTAGTTAAAATAAAAAGATATGTGAGATTGGCAACTCTTCATTATGAACAAAGTAACTGATCTTTCCTTCGGTGCAGGAGAGTATTCCATTGTGCTACTGATTAAACATCTTATGCTTGATCCATAAAACGAATAGTTTCCACACTACCTTTACAGAATAACTCATGAATTTTAGCTTCTCTTAATGAACATGATGGTTGCTTAATTAAAACAAGTGTGACTTCCTAGCTAACACCAGAACCATTTAGCGTAAACTGTCGAAGACTGAACAGTGGTTGTTGCTTTTGGATGACAGTAACTGTTGTTAATATTATAAGGATGCCCTTTCAAAGTCACAGATGTTTTTATTGAAAATTGTTGCCAGACATTAACTCTTCAACTATATGGCAAGCATTTTTTATATTTTACATGATACAGTAAAACCCTTATATTTCTTGTAGCCGAAATTTTGCAATTTTTGTTCAAGTTTTACCTTTAACTTTGTTAGTATAATTTTCTATTTGTGAAGTTGTACAAATATTCAAAATTTGGAATTCAAAGTAAAGTGTAAATCCTATAAGTAATGGGAAATCAATACAGACAGCATAAAAATGCACTATTACGTTGTATTCCCATTTGTTAAACCCATGGTTAGATCCCTCTGTTGAAAAACAACCTGGAATAGATTGATTTACCCGACTAACAGTGTGCATATTTGTATAAAGCCCTATGTTATGAAGTCCCTTAATATGTATTATCTGTAGAATATGAGTAGATGCAACTAAGATTCTTTATTAGACCTAAATATACAACATAGAAGCCTAGTTGTGCTTATCCTTGGCAAGTTCCCACGAATGATTTTTCATCAAGGTATTGCATGCCCTTTCATTTGTTCATATATACAGTAGAGATGCTTGTTCATGCTATTTCTCAGCAACCTCGGGGGGAGGGGAGGGGGGGTAATTGAGCTATTCATTTTAACCTCGCAGAAGTGATAATAGTACCAAGAATAGTTGAGCATAGCCATGGCAAGTTGCACCCAAATAATTTTTCATTGAGTTGTTGCCATTTTATGTTTTCATATACAATGTATATATAGTGAATATTAAGGTGTTGGTCATGTTATTTCTCAACAACCATTGGTTGGAATTCAGTGTTAACTAGAAATTGTGGATGGCATGTCATTCCATATCCCCTCGCCATACTAGCTTTAGGCAAGGAAATAACTTCACTTCTCAAGATATCAGTGACCTTGACCTACTGACCACAATATAGTGGTAGTCATAACCAACCTATATACCAAGTTTGAGTGTCATGCTCAATTGAAAATTCTAAAAGTTTTGTGCACTGCCTGAGCAGGTCATAGTAATATTGTGGGAAAGTTTCAAGCTCCTGGTGCAAACAGGACAGTCCCCCACCATACCCCAACCCACACAGCTTAAGGCCCAGGGGTCAGATTAAATTTTAATTGTTGTGCACTTCCAGATCATTGCAATAATTATTGTAGCATGGCCTTGGCCTTTGACCTGACCTCAATATAGTAGTAGGGGTGTTCTACTTGTCATGACCATCCTGCATACATTACAAAGTTCGAGTGTCATGCTCAAGTGATCTGTTTTCAAAGGCATGATTGTATGTATTGTGTAGTGACCCCCTCTGTCCTTACCAACACAGCTTAAAACCTAGAGCAGATGAAAATTAAAAGTGTTGTACACTGCCGTGAGGTCACAACAATATTGTGGGAAAGTTCCTGGTGCAAATAGTGTAGGACGAGATAATGGGGAAGAGCATCACATGATCTCGACTAGAGGGCTGGTATAATTAACAGGAATGATTATTACCAAACTAAGTTGTGTATATTGTTTGCATATAATTATGCCCTGATACTTTTTATACCCCTGCAAAGTTGTAAGAGGGGTTATACTGGATTTAGCTTGTCTGTCTGTAAACACAATTTTTTTCATTCAGCTATTGTCATTATTAAAAATAGAAAAACCATTAAATGGCCTTTTCTCATGAACCACTCTAGATGGAATGTTATTAAACTTACTCTGTATCATCTCTGTATTGTCCCCTTTCAAAAGATAGGAAATGGTTTCGGTGGCTGCTGTTACTAAAAATAGAAAAAAACATGATCACAAGACTCCTTTTATATAGATAAAGCTGATTTGTAATGTTAAAGTTCACGATTTCATACCTTTTACTTTTCAGATAACCTGAGACAAGTTGAAGTTACCAGCCGTGATTGCATTGAGATTGTAAATACAGTTAAAAGGTCTTATCTCGCTACTGGTTACGAGGCAGCATGGCAGCTGAAAACAGCTGCTTTAGTGGAGAACAGGGAATTGGAGGCTCAATTCAGGTACTAGATTGATACTGATTCAACAGTTTGAGTTGAGCAGTTTCCATAACTCTTGATTTGCATTTAGTGCAATTGTATACCCTTGGTCAAAGGATTGTATGCAAATTGATAAACTTAAATCTTCTACAGATAGTTGTAAGAAAAGAGACATCACACAGGTGTTTGTAGTAGAGACGAAAGCTTTAAGATCAAGTCCAATATCTATGATTTCTTTTGACCTAGGAAACTTGTGTCTTATTGATAGAATGGCTTACATTTCACTATTTCAGTACTTACAATATTTGAGTGTAATGTCCTATAGACAGTATTGTTGTTGTTACGGTTATTTTCATAAATGGAATCATTTATTTTTCAAGTTTTAAGAAATAGTTTGTGTATTTTCAGAGCAAAGAAGGCAGAATTAAAAGAGGAGGGACGGAATGCAAGAGATTTGACAGAACATTTTGTCTTTATGGTACAGAGAGATAACACAATAGTGCCATATATTGTCAAAGATGGACTTAAGTGTAAATCAGTTAACCAGAGTTTTCTTGGTGAGTTTATCTAGGTTAACGTGCAACATTTTCATGTTAATTTTTCCGAAGTTTATGCATAAATCTGTTCATATGTTACAGTCTTTCTTCACAAATTTGCATGTGGAAATCAATGACCATGGGAAACATGATTTCCTAGACACAAATAACTAACATACCAGTAATAACTGGAAAGCCGTAATGCACCTGTCAATTTTGTAAACTTATTTTGAACTTGGTAAGTTACTGTTTTAGTATATATATATGTTGACTGTTTATTTCATCTAGGGGATAGCAAGTTTGGGGTGTATTTATGGAGGAATGTAGACATACTGCTTAAGGTGGCTGATGCATGGAAAGTACCAACATGTACACTTATGGTCTTCAAGGTATTCTTTACTCATCTCACAACTTTGTTCCATTCCACAATGGTGAAATATGACATCATTGTTTGAATATGAGTTTAAGTTCAAGATGGAAAAAGAAAAACATTCATATTAGTTTTGAAATTTCAGGATAAGAACCAACGTAATCCATATTATTGAAGCAGAATGATTAAATTGTGTGCTTGAAGTTGTTGTTCAGACACATGTTGCACGTAAACAAAACTATACCCACCTGCCCTTCACTTAGTGGGGCACAAATTGAGATTATGCTTGTTCTGTTGCATTGTGTTGCTTTCCGTCAACATCCCAAATCACAGGAAGTTCAACATTTCAGTATAGGTTATTGTAATGTAGTGAAACCTTTAGGAAAGCACAATATAGCCATTTTCGACTTAAAAAATATATTGAATCTGGATGAAATCAACTTATTCACCCTATGAAACTTGAAATACATGTACTTGTTAGCACCATGAGCCCCATCTGTAGGCAAGAGGTCACTCTGTCAAAGATCACGTCTGCCACTTAGCTTTGATTTTTATGGTCTCTCTGTCTGTCCGCGCAACTCCTCTTACAGCGATAGATTGGTTTCAACCAAACTTCACATGAATGATCAGTGCAAAGGTTAGTTGTGCATATTGCGGCATTTTCTGGTTCATTGATTATTAGCAGATTACTTTTTCTTATACAAGGAATTTCTCAAGACCTTTCAAAGCATAAAAGCAGTGGTATCTTTCCCCTCCCGTGTTGGCTTCAGCTCAATCTGCAGTGATAACCTTACTCTGTATTTCAGATTGTGCTTGGAAAGTGTAAAGCATTAGCCCAACAGAATACTGAGGAGAAAATAGAACCAACACCAAACTTTGATTGCCATGTGCCTCAGACTCACCCCAGACCTAGTGATACCTTTAATGTTCAACTTGCAAGGTCTCAGGTTTGTACCAGAAACAAAGTTATATGTATACCTTGTGCCATTATACAAATGTAATATCTATTTCCATTCATTGTTTGGGACAAATTTGAAGCTAAATGTTATCAACTAGCCTGTGACTCACTGCCTTCCATGTTCTTATTAAAATGAACAGTAACTGCCATAAAGGGTCATTAAGTGATCAAATGCATTTTGACTGTTGATTTACATAAACTCAAATAGTTCACACTTATATCTGTGCCTAGTAATACCTTTATACATTATATTTATATCAACAGGTGTATCTCTATGAGTATACAGAAGATTGTGAACCTTCAACAAGGCCAAGACAGTGTCTCCCTTATGCAGTTCTCACATATGAAAAAACAGATAATATACCCAGTTCCCTAACAGCTAAGGTAGACAGCTATTCCAAACGTCCTAAAGCAACATCCCGGACATCAGATTTAGATACAACAAAACCAAATACAATCCAAGGCCCTATAAACAAACGTGACCCAAGGTTTGGTCAAGTCGATTCTACTAAGAGCTCTGGTGTAGGAGCTGATGTTGGTCTTTGTATTCCACGTCTTACACCAGGACCTCCTCCTAGGGATCTAAATGCATCAGTTAGCTCCATTAGTGATCCAGATGACCCAAGGTCACAGTTAAGTTTCCTAACATCTTCCTCAAATCAGACATTTGAATTAACGTATGAACCATCATTTGGACCTTCTGATTCAGATGAACAACCTGAATTTAGTCAGGAAAAAGATGAGCCACAAGAACCACTCACAAGTTTGCCACCGTTAAAACTTCCATTGTTGCCAGATCCGTTAATACCACCCAACAGTATGCTAGATACTAGATACACTGATCCAAGATTTGGATATATTGATTCCAATGCTAGTGCTATTCCTATTGATCCAAGGTTATTACCTACTTATCCGAGGTTGCAGTCAACTCCTTTAGACCCCAGACTTAAGCAAATGCAGATAGACCCAAGAAGACAACCAGGTCTGATAGATCCAAGACTGCAGCAGCGTGCAGCTGACCCTAGAATTCAACCAGCAGATCCAAGGTTTCAGCAAAATATTTTTCAAGGACAGGATGGAAACTTCCCTGCTCAGCTAAGAACCAGTATTGCCCAAAGTGATGATGCATCAAAAACTCGTAAGAAACTCTCATTGAGTGATTATAAAAAGAAAGTAAATATTTCAAAGCCGGACAGTAATGTAGAATTTCAACCACCGCTTAAGTCAGACGAGAAATATAAACAAATATCTGTTCCTAGTGATGTGAGAATGCAAGTATCTGATCAGCCTGCTACTTATTCACAAGGGATTGCAGTCAGTATTTCTGAGCAGAGAGACCCAAGATTGTTTCAACAGTCAAGCAAAACTGGTGTTTCTTCACAACCATTTTCAACAAGTATTTCCGATCAAATAGATCCCAGATTAAATCAACAAGTGTCAAATCAAGCTATGACTGATTCACCGCAATTTTCCACTAGTATTTCTCAACAAAGAGATCCAAGATTGTTTCAACAAACTTCAACAAACACCTCTCAGTATTACAGACCAAGTCCACCAAAAGAATCAGCGGTTCTAGCATCTGAAATAACAGCTACAGGCAATGAAGCCAACATACAAGCTACTGAAGATGACATTGTGAAAGAAACAGATGACATGGCAAAAACTTTAAATGAGCTTTCAGATCCTGATGACATAAGCCAGTCCCCAAAACAGTTTGAAGAATCAGTTCTTGAAGAGCCAAAAATAGATGATCCAATGTTGGCAGATGCAATGCAAAAACTTGTGGAACATTCTGGCAATGTGACCTTGTTTACTGAAGCTTTGAGAATGTTACAGGAATCTGCTGAAGAATTTGGAGAACAGCTCACTGATCCTGAATTTTTGGTAAAGAAAATTGCTGAAAAAATAGAAGAACTCTCGAAGAAAGAAGCACAGAAATTGTTGGAATCAGAGTCTGGTGTGATTGACAAAGGGAAAATGCAAGAGATATATTCACCAGAGGTAATACTGTCTCCAGACGTATCAAATGATTCTAAAACTGACGGTAGTGCTCCGGTAACACATATACCCCTTGAAAGTGTTGATATGGACTTAGAAAAACCTGAAAGTCAGACTGAATCAAAATTAGATCAAGCAATGCAGAAAACTTTGAAAGAGTTAGAAAGGATACAAAAGTCTACAAATAAGCAGAAAACAAGAAAAAGCAAAAATAGAAAAGGTAAAAAAGAGGCTTCCCTTGACAGTTACCTTTTAGACATACCAATACCTCCAGAACCAGCAAAGCAGACCAAGCAAGATAAGCCAGCAGTCACACAAGAACCACCTTGTGAAAGTCCAAATGAACATTTTGACAAAAATAAACAAGAAACAAAATCGAAGAATGTTGCTGAAAATGTAGGTATTGGAGATGATGATGAGGACATGAAACTGACACAGATATTACCAAGTTTGAAAGAGCAAAAAGAAATAAAAAAGAAACCAGTCATTTCCTTTCATTTCAAAAGAAAAATTAAACCTCCACAGACAGTACTTCAACATTTTAAAGATGATATTGATCTCCGAGTAAAGAATAATAATTCCACCATGGAAAAGAAAAAAGAAACTCACAAGGATTTTGGTTTAGTTGATACAGATTTTAGGAAGAAAACTGTACCTAATAAAGTTGCTCCTTTGGGCAAATTAGATATGCACAGAGATGACAAAGCTGAAAAGAGCAAAAATGTAGGTATAGTTGATTCTAATAATTTAGTTTCAGATGAGAGAAAAAATGTTAAAAAGGAAGACATGAATAAGGGTTTAGAAATACAAAGTGCTGGTCAGAAAAGTTCTGTTGCAAAATTTGTTGATCCTTTTGGCCTTGATAATGAAGACATTGATGACAGAAAAAGCACTCATGAATCAAATTTAATTCAAAAGAAAGAAATAAATCACTTTGGTGACATTGATTGGAGACATGCATCAGATGCTCCAGTTGATGTTGACATGCGTTCCACAGATACAAGCACTGAAAATTCTCAGTGTAGTGAATTAGGTGATTTTGACTTAAGACGTTCCCATTCCAGAAGTGTTTCTCCTACACCAGCTTTAAGTTCAAAAAAGGAAAGCTCCATCACTAAACAGCCACCTGTTAGAAAATTTATCGACCCTTTTGGATTAGATGAAGATACAGATGAAAGATTAATTTCTAGAAGTAATTCGCCATTACTTTCAAAGGGTGGTGTTAAGAATTCAAAAACAACAGAAATTGCTGCAGATAATTCACAAGATTCAAACTCAGAATCTGGTATACTGTTTGATGCATACTCTCTAGGACAGTCAAAAACTGATGATATGGTTCATGCAAGCAATGAATTTGGAGACATTGACTGGAGACAAGCAGCAGCAGCTGAAATGGGAGATGTGGACATGCGCTCTGTACAGATTGAAAACCCTTCATTTCATCAGGGTCATAAGACAGTAATGTCTTCTACTACATCTTCAGTTATGAATACAAAACCATTAGTGCATGATGCTGATCCCTTTCAGCAAATGAACAAAAATTTACAGAATATGTTCAATACTGGTCAAACTGCTTCACAGTATCAAACATCGGGTTCATCCTTTGATAGCTACAGTTATCCAAAAGTCACTTATCAGTCTTACACTACATCTAAAAGCACAGTTTCAGATAGCTACAACACTAATAGTAAACTTGAAACAACAATTTCTTATACAGGCACCACAAGTGGTAGCCCACAAAAAACACAGGATGGATTTCACAACATAATGCAGAATCTGGATTTCTCAAATTTAAAGAACATTCTAGCTTATGTTCAGAAACCTACAGAATCAGATGATGCTTCAAAACCATCTGTTGAAACTGACAGAACCACTGCAGAAGAAAACCAAGAAGAAAATGACAAACCTGCATTTGTTACTGGTGAGAAAATAATAACTTGCCTTATTGAAAATGTTGTGATGTGGTCAAAAGAGTGAAAGAAAAAGATTCATTTATACATCTTTGTAAGTTGTGTTAATACGGTTGTGAATGAACATTGTCCAAACATTCCTTCAGAATCTAATCTCTTGATTGAACGATTTCTAAAAGCTGCAGCAGAGCTAGATATTTCATCAATTTGGCATGTAGCATTGTCTAGACCTACATCAAGATTGTTCAAACATTACCCTTGGGTCAAAATTGACCCGCCCTAGTGGTCACCTGAGTTTACATAGGTTTCTGTAGGAAAATGTTAAAAATCTTCTTGTCTAAAATCACACGGCCCAGAACATATGTTAGGAATATATAGCTTAGTAGTGGTCCTCTAGCAAGATTGTTCAAATCGTGAAATCAAGATTAATGGGGCCACTTGATTTCACATAGAGGTTATATAGGGAAATATTTTAAAATCTTTATCTCCAAACCAAAAGCTCTAAAGCTTAGATATTTTGCAAGTAGCATCTTCTTGTGGACCTCTACCGAACTGTACTAAGATTGTTCAATTCATAACCCCATGGGTCAAAGTTGGCCGCAACCTAGGGTCAATTGACATGCTGAGCTACTTTTCTTTAAAGCTTCTTCAATGAAACTTGGCCCATGTTCAAAGCTTTGCATGTAGATTTCAGCTACGACATTGCCTGACCTTGACATACTTTTCCTATTTTTCTGTTTTTGAATATGTACAGTTCTGAATGCAGATTTTATCTTTTAATTTGGCTGACATTGACCTTTGACCTAGTTTTTGCTTTTCAAGCTAGAGAGATGAAATGGTGTACATGTACAAAATTCTTATGACTGACCTGAATTATGACCTTTTGACCTACTTTCTTGTTTTAAAGTGCAATGATACTCAGTCGAGCCAAATAGGGGTATCTTTGTCCCCTTGTTTAATAGTTAAGTGATTTGGTTTTGAAAGAATTGAATATCAAGTGTGTTCATCACTTCAAAGATTGCGATTTTGTTGGGGTTTTAGCATTTTGCTTTTCACTCAACGGGGTGTGTTTATTATCAAACCATGTACCTGGAAATGGAAAACAAGAGACATTGATTCAACTTTACTAATTATCATTTGAAAGAGTTTGTAGCATCACTGTAACAATATCTCTGATTTACAAATTATTTTAAAGTGTATAAACTTTTCTAGTTGAGCAATTTTTTGTCAGAATATATTAAAACAAAAATTAGTGTTGCATGATAGTATGTTGAAACATAATGGTAATTTTCTTATGTTAATTCAATTACTTGCAGGGTTGACTTCTGTAAAGAACAAGCTCGGTGAAACAAGAAAATTTGAGCCATCAGCTTATAAACAGTCTTCATCACCACACAAAACCATAAGCAAAGGAGACTCGTACCTAGGAAACCAGGATTCAGAAAAACCTTTACCCAGAATTCCTGGCTTTGATATTTCTCCGGAGAAGGAAATAAACAAAGGCGATACAAGTCCAGAAAAAGCTGGTAATTTGAATAAGACCAGGATAACTTACAGTCCTGTAAAAGTAGGAGATTCTGACAGCAAATTAAAACCAAGAGAAAAATCTGATACCAAAGTTAATGAGTCACTACCAGCAACACCAAAAGATAAAGTGAGGAAAGACAGTGAAGATGTCATGACACCATTGCCAGATATTTCTTACCAGGCAGCTATACTAGAATCTATGGAGCAGTCTGCTTTGAAAGTTCGAAATGATGATTCTTTCACATCTGAAATGGAAGAATCCCCAATTAGAATATCAAAAAGGGAGAAGTCAAAGCACAGGAAAATACAAGCTGAAACTGATGAACACAAAACTGTTGGTACAAAACGTAGACCAGATTTTGATGATGAACATTTAAGTTGTAAAGTTCAGAAGACAGAAAACAACAAGAATAAATCAAATGTCATAGAACATGATGATGATGACGACGATGATGATGAAGAGTCTGGCCTTGTTATAGACCTGTCCCCAGGTGTAAAAACTGTAAATGAAAAGGTAGGAATTTTAAAACATTTTTTTTGGGGGGGTATGTGTCTTGTGTTTAAGCCCTTTCGGGTCTCCTTGCCTAAAAAATTCAGGTCAGTCGGCAGTGTTTTTTCGTGCCCCTATTACCAATCAGTGTTTAAAATGTAGATCTGTATCTATTTTCAATCTGCTTTGAAGAAGCAATATCCCGGAACTGCATTTGTCCGGTCAGTGCTTTTAAACAATAATAATCTTGAAAACATTTTGTATAAACATAAACACTAAATGTTTTTTAAAATTCATTTTCCTATTTAAAATTTCTTCTACTCTCCTTACAATATTTTACAACCATTTTTCGTCCACTTTATGGTAATTACGTTGCTCAACAAAACTACGCTTGAAATGAATTACGAAACTGTAAAACAATATTTAGGTTAATGGTGTATCAATACATATAAAAGTCAGTATATCAACTACCCATTCTTAGTGACTTTTCTGAACTTTGTTATTCAAACATTAAGTTCTGGCATTAAATACTCACTGCATTTAGATTTAAACTGTCTTGTTATTTATCAGGGTAATTTATTTTCTCATATACAGGTGTTCAGTCCAGGAACAAAGCCACAGGAGGAATCAGCATTCACCATAGATCTAACAGAGGACACTGAGCCAGTTCTTGTTGTAATCAAAATTTTATTCCTATCGCCTTTTTTTTCCAAACCAGGGCTAAAGTTGCATTAGAAATCTTCCAATTGTATGGATCCCTTTAAATTGTAATGACAGAGATCATATGCAGGTCGACTTACTTGTTTCAAAAGTCAAGCAAAAACAGGCTTCATTTGTGATACAATGTACTTAAAAATATGATTCAATGCCAATTTATCTAGGATCTTTTCAGTAAGGTATACCGGTAGCTAAACTGAGTAAGAATTGGACACTGGTAAGTTTTATATTCTGGTTTTATGGTAGAAATTTGGTTGGAAACTTGTCGAACATTTATCAAATGGAATAAAATATTTAAGCTGACTGTACACTAAATGTATGTAAAAAGTAAATGTTCATCTAGAGTATGGAAATAACAAAATACATGTGCAATGTAATGAAAAAGAGTATGAGTAACAGAGCCATGTATTGCTATGTTTTGTATCATATATTAAAATGTTATGCTTTTTGTTTAGGTTGATGATGCTGCAGCTGCCGCAGTTAAGGAGGGATCAGACACTGAAGATTTACATGCTGAAGATACTTTACATGCTAAAAGTAAGGTTGAAATGACAGACATGATTGAAAAAAGTAGGAAAAATATGGTCATAAAGTTAAAAGGTCAGACAAAATTTGTTGATCCAAAGACTGGAAAAGCATACAATGAAACACCTAAAGGATCAGCTATTGAAGTGTTGGGCCAGACGTCTGGTTGTAAAGAGGTTTTAACACAAAAAATACATCCAATCCATGGCATTGTACCTGTTAACACTATGCAAACCAGTACTGCCTTATCTCGTGAAAACTTTGAAAAAGCAAATGCAGATGAAGGTAAAGCTATTCAAGCCATTGAAGCAGTTAATTCTGGGAAGTTGAGTCAAAGTGGCAAACCAAGCATTACTGCTTCAAGTCAAATGAGTGGTTTTCCAGGACAACAAGTCTATGGGAAAGTTCCTCAAGGACAGATATACCATGGTGTTACACAAAGCAGCTCAGGACCTACTGCATTTGAAAGTATTTCTGTGTGCACAGCACAGATTCCATCTGCACCTGAAAGATTGATCCAAATGTCACCAGTCTCTACTATTACAAGTGTAATAAATACATCTGTGTCACCTGTCAGTTTGATACCATCTGTTAATCTTGCACAACAACAGTCTTCATCGCTCGAATATGTACATCCATTTACTGGCCAAAAAATTAAGTATGGTCTGCCTCCAGTTTATGGGAATGCTTCACAGAGCCAAGTGGCTTCAGCACCTGTTGCAACTGTTTCAATGCCAGAACCACAGCCAGTGCCTCAACCAGTTCCTCAGCCTGTTCCACCACCGTCTATACTGTCTCCTGTAGCAAGACCTATTCTTATTGTTCCAGGTCAGAATCTGTCTGGATCAGTACCAGTTGTTAATGCTTCAGTAGTTCCAAGATTACCTTTCTTGCCTGCAGGCCTTGGGCAGCAGAGACCAGTAATACCTGTACAGACTTTAAGAAATCCACAAGTTCAACAATCAACTCGGCAGCTACTTACATCACCAGAGATTGGCAACCAAACCAAAATAATACAAGCTGCAAAAGAATCTAAACCATCAGCAGATGTCTTTGACTGTTTCCGTGAAAAATTTGAAAAGAGAGAAGCAAAAAAAGAAGCAGTAGATCAGCAAAAGTTTGAAGTGAAACCGAATGTGATTGCAGCTAGTGATTCAAAAAATGCGTATTCTGTTAAACTGTTTCTTAATGACATTGAAATGAAAGCAAAAAAGGAACTAAATGCACAGCTAAGTTCCAAGAGTATAAGTGTGACAGTAAAATCAGAGCCAGTTGATACAAAAGAAAAAGACAATGTGCAAACTGTAGACATAGATAACGTAAGTGGTAAAAAGAGACCTGGAGATGAGGATGGCAAGCCAGTCTCCGTGAAAAAAGTAAAAAATGAATTTGAATCAAAGCCAAAACCACAAAATGATTTTGGCTCAAGAATATTGGAAAGTTTAACAGAAGTGAAGAACAAACTCCGAAGTCCAGAGAAAAGTAGTCCAAGTCCAGAAAAACCAGCCTTTAAACCCATGACAATTGAAATAAAAAAAGAAGACAAAAGTTTTAAAGATGAGCCAAAGAAAGAGCCCTCTGATTCTGGTGCATCATCTGAGTTAGAAGATGGTGAAATCTCAGAGGATTCAATGTCAGAAACGGAGGAACAAGTCAGTAAAGTGACTGGACAAAATGTACATAGTACATCAGTAGGTTCAAGTATACCTGTACTGGGTTCTAGACCTGGTCAATTTAACAGAATCCCCACAATAAGTTCATGGAGACAAAATTCAACAAATAGAAATATGGCTGTTCACACAAGGCAAAACGAAGCAAACACACAAAATAAAAGTGCTTTTAAAATTGGTGCCGATTGGGCTGATATTATACAAAATCCTGATACAAGAGCTGTTGAAAGGATCAAAGCTACAAACATAGAATCACCATCATTATGCAGTGCAGTGAGTGGGAGCAATGATGCTACTGCAAGTATTGTATCAAAATCTGCAGCTTCTATATCAAAAAGTAGGCAGAAAGTCAAGGCTCATGCACAAGTCAAGACACTTGGTGATTGGCTGAAAACGGAATTCGAAATTGATAATATTGAGCCTTTGCAAAGTATCATACCATATGCTTTAGATACAGATTTGACCACAATACCTAAACCAAGGAGAAGGAGAATCAGACTGAAAGTAAAGAATGCTATTGAGCAGGAAAGCACAAGAGCAATCAACTTTGAAAGAAAGGAGACAGTAACAGTTGAAGTGTTGTTAAATGAGAAAGAAGTGCCAAAACCATTAAATCCAAGTTATTTACCTGAAGTTTCAAACGAGCAAACTGAAAGGGAATTGCAAATGCTAGGGACATCTTTGAACTTGTTAAAAGAAAAAGTTAAGCACCATACAGCGTTAAACAATTTTAGTGGAAATACTTTTCGATCACTTGGACAGTTTGGTTCTTTTGATGGAACAATAGAAGACAAAAAGATGATTGTTGCCATGACGCTAGTAGACAGTGAAATGAGAACACATCTCTCGAGAACGTGTTTCTATGGATACCCACACAGACGTGTTCCAGATGAACTATTGCTGCATTCAGAATTAGGGGGCTTTAAGGCAGAAGCTGAAGAGGTGTTTCTTATTCTCATGATGCCCCTTTCTACAAAGCCATACCATAAACTGCTACAACTGAGAAATTCTCTTCAAGATTTATACGAGAGAAAAACTACTGTTGTAAATCCAGCAGATGGTGAGAAGATTGATGAAGAAATGAGACAGTATCATAATCAGAGGCAAGCAGTGATCCGTGGTTTCACTGGTTATCTGAATAAGAAGCGGATACAGAAGCTGCAAGAGACTGTTGACAAGTACACACTGGTTTATGATTACTTTAAAATGAAGACGCCACCAACACCTGATTTTATGCTGAAGTTCATTAGAACCACACAAATGGATTTACGACAACATTTAATTCTTGCTAGGCAGTATTTGGTAAGTTCTCATCAAAAATAAAAAAGTAAATGTACTTAGGTCATTAATTGTAAAAAAAGTTCCAAATTTTTCAGTTGGAGTAAAAAGTTTGGAGTGTCTTATAATGTTCAGAAACTGACTTCTACTTTAAGTCAATTTCCTAGAAAGCTATTGAAACAGATAGCCAAAGTTATACAAGAGTTATACCGTAAGGAATATTTTTGTTTGTCAGATTGTATATTTTGTGATCAGCATTGGCTTTGTTTACATGTTTACTGCATAAAATCAAAAGAATAAGCTTTTTGTTCTACAATACACATGTTAAAAAGCATCGGTGGCTGCAGAGTTTCTATGCCTCTGATAAATTAGTACATTTAAATAAGAGCTTTTAAATTATAACAAAGATCAGATTTCCTTTGACAGGCATTAGAGGAACAAAAGCAGAAGTGAGAGTCTAGGGTATGGTGGCACTGTACATATGTCCTGATTCACAAGGAAAAGGAAAATTGCAACAGCTGCTTATCATCATATTGGAAATGTTTGTTATTCAGGGTTGTGAGATTGTCGCTAAAAGTCTATTAACTGATGTAAATAATCGCATCTTTTTCATTCTTTTATCAATTTGGATGTGTGAACTTAAAATAGTCTTAACTATGAATAGAGTGCTTAAAAATCACCAAACTGAAAATAGTTGTCTACAGTATTGCACTCGAGTTACTTTTTGGTGCCAAGGAAATCGTCAAAATCCCTTGTATGGATGGATTCCAAAGCAAACTGTGAGGAGAGACACCTGTAGAAAGCTATTATAATATGTAATGAAATCTTTTTTTAGCACTTTCATCCATCAAGTATCATGTGACTCCACTTCATCATTTGTAAAATTTGTTCCTCTAGTAAATTTGATCACTGTGTGATGTAGTATTTTTCATACAAAATGTCTTATTTATTTGCTGCAGGCAGCCATGTAGTTGTAAACTACCCATATAATCAACCATTTTTTATCAAGGATACAACCTTTCATTCATTTCTATATGCATGCAACGTGTTAAAACTGGCAAATTGTATTACATTCATCTTTTAACAGTTCTCGCTTATGTGGTCTTTAAACCTTGGCAACAGATTCAGAAAATTTTGAAACACAAGAGGTGGTAAATAATATACAATGCCAAAGTTAATTGTTAATTTGGGTTGTATTTAAATACGAAGACCTTGTAGGCTTGATATATCTGTGCTCATTTACATGTTTTATCATATCATTTTTGTTCTTGTGCTGTTATTGACTGTAATTTACGAGATGCAGTAAAATGTCAGACATACACAGGTTTGTTTTCATTCCTTTCTCTGGCATGGCTGGTTGGGTATAAGCACAGACACACCTTACAAGTCATCAGATAAAGGATGCTGTTGTCACGGGTAGTATTTTATTGGACCATCGGCAAGAGTTCGGTCTGACGTTCCACATTTCGAATAACCTTATCCCTCGCGCATGTGTCAGATTCGGCGTTGGTTTTTATCACTGTATATCACGTCGATGTATACCTCTGTCCATTGTCATTACGTTTGTCCAATTGTCTTATTTGTTGTGCAGATGTGAGTGCATTATTGAAGAAAGGTCAAAATCTATTGGTTTATCTTGCTAATCCTTTAGCCAGACTACATCCAGATTTTCCCTCGCCAGTTCTGTGCACTCTCTCGTACGAGTAGGTTATATGATAAAATGTAGTGGACATTGTTATCTTCGAGGTTATTTCGATTTATATTGGAATAGGATGTTGTGGTTTTTGTCCAGACTGTACAATATGAAATAAAAGAACTCATCGAACCTATGCCAATGGTTGTTAAACTATATTTTCAAACCTGTCTCACTGTTATACCTGGCAATGTAATAATTGGTAGAAGGAAAACTTAATCTCTATTGCAAGTGATGAAAATTCCAGAAAAAATTGCTTAAACTTTGGTACTTTAGTTCAGACAGGATCTCAGCAGAATAAATGTATACATGTATATTGTAAAACCCAACCATTATCTGACAATTAACTGTTTAATAACAGAATTAATGTAGATTAACTGGTAAGGAATGACTAAATAAAACAAGAGTATCCTTGGAAATGGATGCTCCCCAAAGCAGAGACTCAAAGTGACAGATTCAGTAAAAATAATTAACTAAAACATATTTAGCACCATTATCAACATAATTGTGTTCGATTTTTCTGTATCAAATGCATAATTTGAAAATTATCTGTTAAAACAACGAGAGCGTCTTGCAGTATTTTATATGGATTGGTAAACAATTTTTTTTACAACAAGGGTATGTTGATAATGGTATAAACTATGTTTTAGTTTCTTTATTCCACTGAATCTATCACTCCGGGTCCTTTTTTATCAACTAGCAAGAATATGTCTCAAAATGTATCCGTTCTTTATAGTAATTCACTGATTTATAGTTCTCTTTACATGAATTATTAGTGTCAGTATACTACAATATTATGACATCCCGACCAAAAGAAACACTTTTTACATTAAAGGAAAAAATAAGAATTGAAAATAATCATGCACCCCACCTACTAAAGACAATAGTGCTCTACCTTAAACCATAACTCAAGCACATGGACATCAAAATTTAGTGGTGTGTTATAAACTGTTGATGTGTAAGATTGAAGGAACTGTTCAACTATTTCTATGGTCGAGCATCTGGAGCAGACATTGAACTAGTAAACAAGTGCCAGTTTGAATAATTTCATCATTTGACTTTGTCAGGAAACTTGCACAAATATTGGATATTTTTCATATATGTTAACTAAGAACTGAAATGACATGTTTTAACAATATTTGCAACAACACACCAATACAGGTTCTAAAAGCTTATATAACAGTAATTTGTTTGTGTATTATGTCAAAAGACCACCAGACTACATTTTAGTAATAGTATCATTTTTTTTACTGGTGGCCATTTTGTTTTGGACAAGTTACCTTAAATACTTAAATACCAATCCATGGAGCAGACAAGAATTTTCTTTGGTATTTACAGCAAAAAATCAATATGAGAAAATGCTTACAATATGCGCATCTCCTATAAGTACTAGGGTTGACATGAAGTTTCTGGATGCTGAGAAAAATGGCAAAAACGAATGGTGCTCTATATATTCAAAATAGTAGTAATCAAAGGGTCATAACTCTGTGAAAAATACCTGAACTGGAACACGGGACAATAAGCACATCCTCTCTTGGTAATGAACAGTAACATGAAGTTTTGTCGAATTCCTGTTAGTAGTCACTGGGTTTTTCATCACTTTAGAACTGATATTAAAAGATTCACTTATTTAATGAACTGGTGCTTTTTAAAGTCAAACCTACATCCCCTGGTTCTCTACATTAAAGTTACATTAATTAAAACCTAATACATCCCGACTCAAAATCAGACTCTAATTTGAATTCTGTATCAAAGGGGTTATAGTGCATGTTGCAAATTAACAGAATATTGTTGAAAAGTAATGCAATGAAAACTCGACAACAAATGCATTATATTTATAACATATCTTTACTCAAATAAAATAATTATCACAGTTTCTGTCAGTATCACATCTTTATGTTACAATAATTTGCATAAAATAACTTGAAACAACAACAATGTAACTGCATGTATCTCGCTTTCATACTATATTGAAGACTTTACATACAAGACTATCTTTAATAGTGTGTTATTATATACCACTATTAACTAAAACAGACCTACAAATGTAGAAAAGTTTGAAAAGAGTTGAACCATCCTAACTTAATAACAGGCTGAAATTAACGTCCCTTGATTGGCGAGATATTCTGCAGCATTTCTGCCGAGTCAACTTTGCAACACGACATCACCCTTACAGTCAACCTCTCAGGGTTATGGTAATTCTGCAGTATCTGAAATAGATGCATAATAATTTATAGAGTCAACTTTGCAGTGACTGCTGAATAGTAGTCAGAATCATCATTCACAACCTTGAGATGCCATAACGTAGTGGTGAATTCATGTAAACATCTAGGAGTCCAAGATTTCATTCCCACCAGTACCATTGTGGTAGTGTTGTTCAAGTTTAATGCCCATTTCAACCAGATGTCGGCCATTTTTACAGGCAGTCAGTTTACTTAACTATCATTTCCCTGGAAGAACCAGCACTTTGTGCTCTAGTGAGCATAAAAGCAAATGAGCACTTTGCACATGAAAGAAGTTAATTCTATAGGATCAAGAATATAAATTTTATTCATTTTACTACCAGCAGATCATATTCAGTATAAGTTTACCTTAATATGAAATTTACACCTCTCTAGAAGGTACTGCCATTTCAGCTCAGTTCTTCCTTCAGGTCTCATCTGCAGTAACTCTTTCACCTGGCAACAGAGTATTACCATAATTAACCATTTCAGCAACCTTTCATTTCCTTAGTAACTGCAGAAATTTGAAGACTTGTAATTACAAGGTTATAAACACTTTAAATTTTGAGGTTTTCTACATAGTGACCATGAGCAAGTGATTGGTGCAGATTCAGGATCATGTGTATACATGCTTTCTATTGGAAACATTTTCACATGCTAAGATCTCATTTAATTTTCTAACCCAAAAATCAATAGTGGGTGATCACCTGTTTGTGAAATTTGCACATGACCAATAAATAAATAAATACTAAAACAATTTAGGGTGAATTTATAATGATGACACACAAATATACAAAGGGGAGTGATGGTGTAGAGGTTTAGGTGTCTGCCGCTCATCCTGGAGGTTGTAGGTTTGAGCCCCACGAAGGTCACGACCGTACCTCCTCATATGACACCAGTACTGGTTTTTCCAGGAAGCAGACACGAGAGTGACTCGATAAGCTCAAAGCTTTCTTCACAATCGAGCTAAAATAAATTAGTATAAACTAAATATACAAAAGAACAGAATAATTTTGCATAACCAATAGTTACAGAATGTTTCAGTTCTTACATTCCAGCCTGTCATGTTGTGAAGAATATCAGCTGACAGTCTACTCTGTACTGTACCAGTATGATCAGATATACTGATAGGAAAACTGTACTCTATCTCAGGCTCTTCATGGATTATCTCCCCTGTTGTATTGAACACAGTCAAACCTGCCTGGGCACAGTTTGGATTAGTACAGTGGAACCCTGTATCTGCTGACACAAATTGCTTACATTTAGAGCTGAAAGTTACAAACAGCAATATTTATTGTAGTTATTTTGCCGAAATACAATGAAAACAAATCTACAAAGTATGTTTAGAATCATAAAAATAAAATTCCATAACAGTCGGCAGTCGGCTAATATCCAGGGATGCTGTTAAGTTGAACACTGAACTGACAAAATTCAAATTTTTCTTTGGATTTTAGCAAGTTTTGAGACTGAAAAATCACATGACTGTTTTTTGTGGTAGTTTGCCCGTAACACGCTCACAAATTCTTAAACATAAGGTAATTCAATAATTCCTTTCAATTTTTTTCTTAAGAATACTTTTCTTGCATTAGGTAGGGTATTGTTTTACGATTCCATTTGGTACTTCATTGACCCTTGATATGAGAGATCAAATTTTTGTATTTCCCACTGCAGAATACAGCATTTTCATATTTATTGAACTCTGATACCCTCCTAATATTAAAACAAATTACATGAAATTCTGAAAAAAAGGACATTTTTCCCAACTGACACTTAGATGTTTTCCTCTTGTATCTAAAATAATATCTAAATATAATGTGACTAAATTCGTTTTAATGTGCCTATGTTTATAAAATGTTCATTCAAACTAACCATTTTCTCCGCAAGAATTGATCCGTGTTGTGCGAGTCTAGGTCAAACTTTGTAATTACTCCATACAATACAGCAAAGTCTGATGTAAAACCCTCCCGCGTAGCAATCTGCTCCACAACCACAACATCTTTTATCTCTTCTACTGCAATGTATGTAAAACATCATTTCAACTGACCATAAACATGAGAAATAGCTCTCTGCTTGACAATTAAAATATCTAAGTTTCACTTAAGCTAGGAAGATATTGTGTGTGTATAAATCTAAGCCTAGGAACAGTTTGCCTTGTCTATGAAGGGTTATAACTCTACATTTACAGATCCAATCTTGTGAAAAGTTGAAACCTTTGAAAGGTTAGGTAGCTATACACATTAAATCCAGGTTGACAAGTGATAGTTTGAGAAATGCGACTTCGAAGTTATAAACAGGATACAATATATTGCTTGTAATTTAAGTTTGTTAAATTATAGGAAATTATGCTAGACTTAAAGGTCAAAACTGTTCAGGTACTTACTACCTAACACATGTTTATCGTGTACAAATGCGGATGTTATGACTTTTGCAGTGCTATGACTTCTGCAGTGTTAGTTTTACATATACCAATGTTGAACAAGACAACAGACAGCACGGACAAAACACATCAAACCATCCTATTATTTCATATTAAGGTTAGCTAAAAATGGCACTCAATAATTTAATAAATTGAACAGAGAACTGTACAGGGTGGGTTACTCTGCTCCCTTCCAGTAATGTCATCGTCAAACATGAAATCTTGGCTCAGTGCAAACTGGTACAGGCATTTAGCATCAACTGTTTCTGTAAAAACATACAATCTGATTCTAAATCATCTCATTTTAGCTTCATGTAGCTACACATTATTACTCATATGGAAGGTGATTATTTTAGCATGAACACTTTAATTTTAGAGAACATTGCAATTCATTTTTTTTTCTTTAAAGGTCCTGCTAGCAGTGTTTATTCAAAATGAAATTATGTAACTTTTGTTGTACTTATGTAGTCAGTTTTTTCATGTATATAAACATAAGCCTTGTTCTGCCTTGGTATAGACTCTTAAATATCTCTTATTCACGCAACATTTTATGGGGTTTGTTGTGATGTCCATGTGCATTCTTACTCTGCACTGATAGGCGATGATGCTGTACAATACACTGGTTCAAAATCTGGCTTCTGCATTGTAACAAATTTGACTAATGCTATGCTATAATATTTAGTAAAATCTTCTACCACTACAATGACTGCAAGGATAAAAATGCACATACCAGGATTAATGGTGAAGACAGTTTTAGAATCAGCTGTAGCAACCATACATGATCTGTAGTTATCATAGTTCATTCTCACATCAGCCACAAACAGCACTGCCAATAAAGCAATAATATTAGTCCACCAAGAATAACAAGAGCTGTCAGTAGGACAGCGTGCTCGACTTTTTTAGTGCTTGCCAATAAAACAAAACTTTGACAGTTAAGGG
>JAUMHA010278587.1:0-13027 GCA_032359765.1 Saxidomus gigantea | reverse complement strand
ACTGTTTGTCCATAACCGTATGGATATCCACCGGGCTGTTGACCGTACCCTCCCGGCTGTTGTGGGTAGCCTCCCGGTTGTTGGCCGTACCCTCCGGGCTGCTGATTCTGTGGATATTGCGGGTAACCTCCTGGTTGTCCCCCGTGCGGATGAGGGTAACCTTGCTGGGGTGGAGGATAACCTTGCTGGGGTGGAGGATACGCGCTACCGCCGTATGGTGCGTATGGTGGTGGTGGTTCACCGTAATTTTGAGGCTGAGACATTGCTGAAAGATGAAACAAACAGTCTAGTACATGTAGTATATCAATATAATAGAATACGATCCGCTGCAGTGTCAGCAGTAAATCCATATACTTTTAAGAAGTAAAGAAGAACATAACAAGTGTTCTCGTGGATTCCAGCATTTTCTGTTCACGTCGGCGGCTTCCTTTTAATTTAAAGCCGACATTAGACAGTGCAACAAGCAGGGATAGATCATCTGTCCTTGCGTGTTGCATTGTCTAATTAGATGTATTCGACTTATACTTTTAGCACAACCCAACCATGCATAAAGATAGACACATTGAATTCATTACAGTTACTACATATGTCTATATATGCTTGTAGCCTAATTCTGATTTGCAAGAGTTGTCTTTCTGTTTACTTACTTAATTAAGTTTTGTAAGCTTTTTTAGCTGAGTTGACGTCAGTGTTGTGACGAGTTACCGTTATGATACAGCTGATACTAAAACTAAAATATGTACAACATGCGCACTGTACTCTCAAAATGCAAAAATAACTTTGAAATTAATGACATAAATTAAACTTAATTCACAGAGGTACACGTTTTTCCTTCTTTATTTCATATGGTTAATTTTATCGCTTATTAAATTATCGATGATATAGAAAGTTCGGTATGTTTGATCACGCTCAACTTTCCCGTTGACTAATTGCTCCCTCTTGGTTAATTTAGATCATAAACAACGATTTTTCATCGGATCGTTGTAATGGTCTTGGTCTGATCAATAATAACGAATAGATCATGCCACACTGTTGATTTAAAGGTCGAACTACAATGAATTTCATAATAATTACTTTAATTAGTCAATGAGTGCTATAGATGTATGGTGTATCGGACCAAGAATAATTATGTGCCCCTTAAGTATAATATAATGACTGCTTAAGTTCTTAATGGCGAGTGTAAACTAATGCATGTACACGCAAGGCGGAAGATAACCGTGCATATATTCCTTTTTCCTTATCTAACAATGTAAACAAATTACAATTTCTATACAGCAATTTAACTTCTTGATAAACCCGACCATTTTACTTTTAATCCCGAAATTGCTTTTTATAACATATAGATTAAAGATATTGCGTACAACGGTGTCCTGTATATAATTGTAAAGGGTTTAAAAGGTTTGCGCTTCATTTCACATTCTACATTATTTATTCTGCTTTAATAAATGGTTTATATTCTGGTCGATCAATATCCTTTGAACCAGCATAGCCATATTTGACATGATGTTAAAAGGCAGTCCAAAAATGGCAACAAAAACGTCTCGCCTGTCAAAAGGTCCATGTCGGACTATTGTAAATTACAACGTACGAATAAACCCTTGCCAAATCCACTAATTATGACTGTGTTAACCATGAACAATGCCGTGTGCTCAAGCTGTTTTAACCAAAACAAACCATATACCTTGCTGGGTAAAAATGATAAGTCATCTGAAGGTAAACTACCTAACACGTCCGTATATTTAATATTACAGCATTCGTCCTTTTCAGTTAAAAGTTGTCAAAACAATAGTAAACAAATTATTTCATATTATATCTAGTGGGGGTAAAAAATATACTATAAAGGTAGAAAGGGGCTTAAAACAAGAGTCACACTTACCGTGTTATCTTTTTATTCCCGAATTAAATGTACACGACACCCAAACTAAACTATTTAAACCTTTTATGTAAATTGAAAGACGTCAATGGTTGTGCTAAATATAACTTGGTAATGTTTATTTACTCATTCATACACAGGTGAAGGTGATAAAATCCGTTTAAAGTCAATCCGCTTTGAAGAGCGATTGTTGTACAGCGTTACGGGTTTTAGCCATTGAATGTCATAGGCTCTGTAATCTAAAACAAGAAAAACTGTGATACTACGTATCACAGCGGGCCTAGAAACAAAGCTTTCATGTTAATACAATGTATTTTGAAATGGAAGATGCAAATAAACTTTATAGACTTTATAACAAAGACGGAATAAATTTATATTCTAGGTTCATGTAAAGCAAACACTTGACTATCTGGTTTGTGTAGTTACAATTTAGTAACTGTTACTCATTTTCACTGTATCATTTCTGACTTAAAAAGAAAACAAAATATATTCATGAAAAAGCTTTAAAATATAATAATCTTTACGCGCTTTCCGTTTTTTTTTCATCAGGATTTATTAGATTCTTATAGTTAACGCAGCAATATTATAATATGTTCTACGCGATGTTCCATTAAGGCGATTTTCAGAATGTACAATACTATTCCTGCCTCTATCCTCACAAAATCTTTTGCAGTCAAAATGTTTGTAAACAAAACAACGCACATTTTCGCGATTACTGAAAAATCAGTGCATACCTGCCAATTTGTTAATTTTGGCTACCTGTCAGTTTATTGCTGTATGTAGACGAGTCTGATAATTCGAAAGCATTGTACCTTTATTTCCCATCTTCCTAAAACTCCAATAGAAACTCGTTTGAGAAATGAAAAGATCTTACACAAATATTGCACTGCAAAATGAAAAATGAAACTGTGCTTGGACATAATATTATATCGCATATATATATAATGACAGCATGTTATTAATTACATAACCTGACAAAATGACTACAATAAAAATATAAGGTGCATATTAATGCTATGAATATGATTACTCTAACCTGTTCACTAAATTGCGACTTTAAGACTACCAAATAGATGTGGAAAATAACAAATATGAACAAAATTAATGCAAGAGTTCCGAGGTCACCCACAGATACTCGGGGGTTTGGACAGAAAAAATAATCTATTAAAATCTTTTTTTCAAATTCTCGTTTTCACCCTTGTATGACATACTATGTTAAAACGGGAATTTGAAAAAAGATGACATACTAGGGTGAAAATGAGAATTTGAAAAAAGAGTTTGAGAATTTGAAAAAAACAGAGTTTCAATTGGTTTTTTCTCTGTCAAAACCCCGAGTATATGTACGTTCAGCGCTTAGAGTTAGTGTACAACCTCATCATTTAGGAAGATAGAATAATAAATGACGGGTCCCAAAAGGGAGTTTCAATCAGACTAAACAATATTCTAACCCTGAGACAAATATATTGGAATGTCTTTGGTGAAAATAACGGATGCAGAAACATTCAATAAAAGTATAGAAACAAATTCCGTACATACTGCAGTATACCCGGCTGACTATCCCTAATTCATAATGAAAACGTTCGTATGCAATATTCGCGTGTTTATTGTAATAATGTTCAAACTAATTTGCAGCCTTTCCTCTGTGTAAAGTTGTTATGGATGTGGGAAATCAAGTAAAAAATCATCAGTTGCTACAGGAACCGGTTATAGAGTATTCCTGGTTGCTAAAAATCCAGTTAGCCCTAACTACTTTATTCGTTTGACATGTCGGTAATATAACTCTAACAATTATATAATGCATTTAACTAGGTTATTATCCGGAGGTATACATGTATTATTTATCGATGTCTATCACGATTCACGTGCGATAATTGTTTCTGTCATCACGGCTAATGATTAGCTGTGATCGACGTCAGTCAAAACTGTCAAATCTGCGAACCGGTATAGTTCTTGCAAAGCAACTTTTTCTTCTTCAGTGGTGTTGTGTATATTTACCGTAAAACAGTAGTTTATGCAATGGTTTGATGTGATCTCTTGCTTGTGTGTCTGCCTGCTGCAAGTAAATACGGTATAGCGATTGTCTGAAAGTCCGTGCCGATGTACCGCCAAAAGGGTAAGTTCCACTTCCGGAGGTAGGTATCACATCACTGTATTTACGGGTGTCTCGACGCTTGGTGGAACCAGGAACGGTTTATACCGGTTATAGAGTATTCCTGGTGGAACGCCGTCACAGCAATGACAAAGGTGAAAACAAGACATATCTCATGCATGCCTAGTAGATTTTGTTGCAAAACCTACAGGTTTCTAATTTATAAGGCAGACGACGTTTGGCAATTCTACAGCCAACGTATGGAAATCAATAATTTTGAAGAAGACCATGCTGACGGAAAATTCCAAATTCTAACAAAGAAAGTTCTAGCATTTTGTGATTTTTTTTGCATTTACTATATGATATTTATAATAAAGTATGTGCTTTTTTAAAATTTAGTCAGCCTGTAATAGGATGTTAATTATAATTTAGCACAGGAATTTATACAAGGTCAGAGGTCATTCTAGTCTTTTTCCTTGGCCAGCACAAAATTACTGTCACTGTAAACAGTTCTTGTAGGGCCTGACCAACATTGTTTAGGAAATGGCACAAGATTAAGGCTAAATGAAAGATAGTGGATTATTGCTTACTGAAATATATGAAAATAAGGGCTGAAGTAGTATGAGGATTTGGACCGACAGTAAAATATTTTAGATAAAGACTAACTTGAACATTATGTTAATTACTGCTGACTAAAACACATGTGGATTTTCGCCAACTGATACATATTTTGGTTTCGTTTTGAATTTCACGCCAGTTTTTCAACAGTATTTCAATCACATACAGACGGGCAGTTTACTTAACCATCAATCCTGGGAAGGCCAAGTAAAAGACACCTATCCTCCGCAAAAAAACTGCATAACTTTCTCACATAAAGAATCATGGTCGGTATCACCATCAGGGCTCGAACCAATGGCCCTGAAACGTATGTAGATTTTAGCTGACTGAAACTAATGTGAATTGGAACTGACTGAAACATTATGTGGACTTTTGTTGAGTTGTCAAAGGCACCAATGATACAAAATAAAATGTAAACCATAATCACTTTCGACTCACTTTATCATTTAAGTACAATTTACATACAAATAGTTCAACATACATTCATTACTGCTATGTTATATACATAATGTGAAAAGATGCACACACAAATCATATATACACAATTGAGTGTCACATAACAGGGCATATATTCAATGATACAGGAAAATATAGTAACATTTCATAGAAGCATAATTGTGAGTTAGCAATATAGAACATATTTTGCTATATATAGTACAAATCTATTTTTACATGAACTGTGAAACAATTTATTATACATAATCATTCTAAATGTTTAACAATTTGTATTATGTTACTTCATGCATTCAAGAGTTCAATCCATGAACTCCAGGCCAAACCCAACTCAAACCCCTGATCTCACGGAACTGGCATGTCACCTTATCAGTGCCCCAGCTAGGATTTAAAAAAAATCAGGGTGCTTTTGCAAAAAAGGGCACTTGAAAGCGCATAAAACTGAATTATATTAACATTTCCAATACTGACTTATGGGCATTTCTTAACTCCTATTAAGCTATAGGTCTCTTATAGAAAAGGAATTATATTTATTTTGTCATTAAATCCCAAAGAAATATGCTCATTAACATCAAATACAAAGGACCTGTCAAAACGGACATAGCAGGGTGCCAGAGAAAAGGGCCGGGTGCACAAAAAACAAGGACAGGGTGCTGCACCCTGCTATTTTATGCTAGCTGGAACACTGGTCATGTTTATAAATACTATACCGTGTACGTTTTCAAACCAACATCATCAATTCTAACACTACTTTAGGTAAATAAGTATTTCCTCACAAACAGTGTAGATCATGATCAGCCTGCACATACTTTATGATCTGTACTGTTCACAATTAAGTCTGAAAATGTTCAGCTAGCTTGCCGCTGAACACTTAGCAGTACTGGAAGTCTGTTCAGACTGAAGGGAGGGGCGTGTCCAGTTTAAGAAACTAACGTGGGAAGGATTACAGTGTGCACTAGCAAAATTACTATGGATGCAAATAAATTTAAGGGCATAAAAGTTTGTGGATTTTTGATAAAATTCAATACCATGGGTTCTTTAATCAGTGGATTTCATTTTTTACTGACCATGGTAATGTCTGACGATGTTTATTGGATCAAACTAAAAACTTCTAAATAATTGGTGTCTTTTTAAAATAGAGCTGTCACTTCTGTTAAGTCTTCAACTGTTTGTACCAACTTTATACAAACTATTCCAGGTAGTCAATGATTTCAATTCTTAACTGACCAGGTAGTCAATGGTAATACTATCCTTACTGATCAGGTAGCCAATGATGTTACTATCCTATCTGATCAGGTAGCCAATGTTTTACTATCCTAACTGAATAGGTAGTCAATGGTTTTTACTGGTAGTCAATGGTGTTACTATCCCAACTGACCAGGTAGTCAATGGTTTTACTATCCTTAATGTTTATAGCTACTGAGAGGTTATAGATGGATGGCCGCCATCAACTCTGTCAAGCTTCTCAAAATGTTTCCGTGCATTTTTGATGTTCAGCAGAGTTGCCGCTGAGGCTGAAATACAAAAAAAGAATATTTTAGTTATGACTGTTTTCTAATGATACACAAATTAAAAAATTGGTTAATACTTATATTCCTCAGCCGAAAAATTGCAGTTCGGTTGACAAAGGACTTTTGTGAACTTCATATCTTTAATTCTAAACAAAAGTGAAAAACACCATTTGTGGTATTCTAAAATTTGATTTTACAGTACACTCAACTGGTTTAGAAATGCAAAAGTGGCAAAATATTTATTTTAATAGTGTTATTGTGTTTCAAATTTATTCAAATTTTATACACAACAAAAACAATATAAAATTGAATTCTTGTAAAAGTTTCAATAATTCATCGCAAAAAAATGACTTAAATAGAAATAAAAACAATAGCGTCATTCATATAAAAATGTTCAACAGGGGAAACCTTTGCGTTTCTAAATCGGTTAAGTGTATTATGCATTGGCTCAACAAAACATCTAACAACTTTTTTCTGAAACGAATATGGTCAGTAGCATTTACCTAAAATTTCCCGATAAATTGAGACTGTGTTTTTTTTTATTAAAACCCGACAAACTTAAGCAATAAGATGAGGTCAACATAGTACAAGTGAGTCTAAACCCTGCTATGACTTCTCAAAATAATTTTTTTGATAATTGACCATTCGTGTTAGAAATGGAAATAAACTAAATATAATTATATAGAAAGCAGTTATTTGAGAACACTAGACCTGAGCGCAGGTGCTACCATCAAGAATAAAAACAATTAGAATTCAATTAAAAAAAATACACAACATATTATATTATATATTACATAATAAATACATTAGGCCTAAAAAAAAATATGTTTGTTTCAGGTTTCATGTCCCAAAAAAATAGGGTAGGTAGGGAAATCTTTTTTTGTTTTTGTTTTGTTATTCTCAAAATAACCAAATTCAACATAAATATGAATATATTTATGCTTAAAAGTATTAAAATGCCAAAAAATGTCTAGGGTCGGGGCAAAAAAATAGGGTAGGTCGGGAAACCTGAAACAAACATATTTTTTTTTTACGCCTTATAAATAATAACATCATAGACATATACATGTATAACTTTTATGCTGTTTCATAAACAGTTAAGTTCCTGGTCATTTTTCATTTTCGAGTTAAGAATGAGGGATGTTAAGGAAGTTTCTCTTGCAGTTCCGGAAATGCTTTCTTTAAAAAGAGAATAAATTACTCCAAATAAAATCCAGTACACTTAACCGATATTAGAAACGCGAAGATTTCCCCTGTTGAACATTTTTATTTGAATGACGCTATTGTTTTTATTTTTATTTAAAGTCATTTTTGCGATGAATCATTGAAACTTTTACAAGAATTAAATTTAATATTGTATTTGTTATGTATAAAATTTGAATAAATTTCTAACACGATAACACTGTTAAAATAAATATTTTGCCACTTTTGCGTTTTTAAACCTGTATGTGTCCAGTACTGTCTACAATCATGTTCAATGATATAATATTTATGATTACTTACGAATGCCTGGATCTGACATCACTACCATTACATATGTGTTGGGTGTAAACACGTCTATGAAGGCAGCAAAACGTGAGTTCCGAACTTCCATACTTTGGAACGAGGCGGCTAACTTACTACAACTGAGTTTGAACTGTTTGATAATGTTACTAATTTTTTCAAATCTATGAATGTCTTTGTGCTGTTTTCGTTCGCAATGTGATATGACCTGTGGAAAGAAAATACAAACATATAATAATAGGACGCAATTATCTTGCCCTTCAAGGCTTCGTTCATAGTTCGAACGTTTAGCATAATTATTTTTGTTTAACCAGAACCGAAATCTAATGCTCTTGCAACATATGTTTACTACTTTCAAGGATTACTTTCAGGAGGAACATATATGCTCTGTAGTTGCTGCACTGGACTTCTGGCATTGCGGTCAATTTCCGCCAACAGGTTTCAAACCAGCAACCTTAGGATAAGGCTCTGCCCCTACAGCACAATGCTTCCTCTACAGACTTGGACTGAAGTCAAGCATCTTTTCCCTGGAAGGGCAATCATCTTAAGACTCTTGGTTTATAGACCTACATGTCTCCCACTTCGGGTTAAAAACAACAATGTGTAGCATTAACTTCATCTATACTTACCAAAAATGTAGCTTTTTCAAAGAGTAAAACTTCATCTGCATCAATTATACTCGTGAAGTTAGCTAGTGTGTTCTCTAATTGCTTAACGTTGGGTATCAGCTGATAAACAATGGACGACCACGCCTGAAATACAGTTTATTAGAATGAGAAAATTTAATTTTCAGAGCATCATAGCAGCCTTTCAATGGTGAACTTCTGTGACATAGTTCCCTGCAGACCTGGGGTAATTGTAATCAGTAATTGTAATCAGCTGTAATCATTACACATTTTTCAAGTAATCAGATGTAATGATTACATTTTTTAGCAAAGTAATTGTAATATAATCATTACATTTTTACATGTAATCGCCCCAGGTCTGGTTCCCTGACTTAAGCAATAACTTGTACTTTATATCTGCTAAATACAGGTACCAATTTGCTATACTGTAAATCTGGTAATATCTGCGATGATTTATATTTCACAAAGTTCAGACTTCGCTAATTGAAAAATCTTGCAAAAGATTCATTTCACATAGATTTACTATAATTAGAGAGTTCTCCTTTCGTGAATGTAAAATAAGCAAATAAGTCCGTCTGCTCACAAATCGTGAAATTTTCGTCACAGTAAAATTACCCAATTAACAGTAACCAGTCAGTTTTTAGGTTTGCAGTACAGAAGACCTGCTAGAGATAGCTGCTTTTTATTGGATCCCTATGCTGGTTTCCTAAAGTAATACTGGTTCCAAATTTTCCATTTTATTTTTCAATTTTCAACAATCCAAAACTAAAATACTAATACTGCACATCTGTATATAAAGCACTCTCTCTCTTTTGGAAAAACCTGCATTAAATCCTTGAATAATCAAAACACCCTAATGACAGCCATATTGAATTACATGTAACTTTATCATGAAATAATGCAGCAATACTCATTTTCCCCATTCCTAGAATTTACATCATTCTTGTTTTGAAGAAAGAAAAGGCTATGAATTTTTCAAGATATAAATCATTCAAATTTGAAAGATTTAAGATTGAAAATGTCAAAAATTGTAAATCCCTGTGACAAACCACTTCACTGTTTTCATGTTAAAATTCAAAGCCATTCATTTTAAAGTAAGGATGGGAACGAATACCAAAATCAATATTCGAATAGCATTTTCGAATATATTCGAATTTTCGCATGCAAGTTTGATATATTTGGTATCCGAAATTTACATGTCCGAAATTGCATATACAAAATGTTTAACACTTTACCTTATACAATGTCTCATCCCAGATCGATGTGGCAAAACATGTACAATCTAAAGGTTTGGAAAGACGTTTCAGGTCATCCTCTCTTTCCCGTATTATCTATAACAGATATAAAAGATGTCTTACTCTTAACTAACAATACAAGCAAACGTTTGCGGATATGACATACTGCTGTAAGACTAAAGAGGATATGATATATCCTAATACATGTGTATATTGATTGAGGACCACTTGACAATGCTACAATGTACATGCAAAATATCTCAAGTCTGGGGCTTTAAGTATTGACAGTATTGGGCAGAAAGATTTTTGTTTTGTTAAGTTTTACTTTTGGTTGCAATGGCAACAATAGTTCTACTTTCAAGGACCATCCTTGCAAAATTTCATCAACCTTTATAAACTGATTTCAGAGGCAATGCTGTTTAAAGAAAATAGTGGACTGAACTACCACATGGCGTGTGATCACAATAAATCTTTACGAGTCCATATGAGTGAAAAACTGGCCAATAGGCACATAAAACATGTCCCGCTATCAAATTATTATTTCCTTAAGGTTTTACAAATATTGTTAAATTCATTTTCCAATACCAATAGTGTCTCTGCATGATTTTTCGATGATTTTGCACAAACATGTAAATGATTTCTTGGGTGATAAAATGTGAAAGTCAATGTTTAAACATATACAAAACACTACAGCATACCAACTCTCGTTGGTCATCCTGGACAAGGTCCATTTTGTGTATGAGACAGAAGACTTTGGCTTCGGGTGAGTTTTGTAGGATAGCCTCTAAACATGACTGGTAATAATGCATATCCTTCTCTAGTTCCCGACTCTCCACGTCAAACACGTAGATCAACACCTCAACGTTCCTGAATATATTATCTCTTTGACTAGCAAAATAGTTCTCCATGAACGCCTCTTGACTGAAATAAGAGTGAGCAAAAACAGTGAGCATTTTGTATAACACAGATCATTTAAAATTAACCCTTGATGTGTGAAAATCATTAAGTGTCATCCGCACTAATGTTAAGCACAAATCAACCATTTTATATGCTTCTACTGAAAAGCCAATTGTGCCTGGCTCAAAGCAAAAACTAATTGTCTCATCTGACCATTATGGATCAATTACCAGCTTCACATCTGCACTGTTTTAACCAAAATCCATTCTGTTCACTTAATAATCACAGAAAACTTATGTAACAGTAAAGCAGTTGTAATATTATGTATAAGTCATGTGACTTCACTTTTCATATACAATTATGATTTTTACATAAAGCTATTTATATCCTGGTTGTTTTTGATAATTTGACAATATTTACATGCTAAAAGTCTTACCCTCCACAATCCCAGAGATTCAGAACCAAGTTTCCCAGGAAACGTACATGCGAGTGTTCAACATCAACTGGAATGGTGATTACAAGTATACAATGTATGTACAGGAAATTTGCTATGAAATAAATTCAATTATTTGTATAATTATATTAAAAACAATATTACAATAATACATTTAGAAACAGTAAGTGCAAAAGAAGGGATGTTACTTATGTAATTATGTTCACACAAAGACAGCATTTTCATGACCACAAGTTTAACTTAATTCAGTAAACTACTCATTATTACATGTTAACTGATTTTTCCCCATCAAGTTTTTAAGTACTGCCGACTATATCGGGCCGAATAGCACTTGAAACAAACAAGAGCTGAATCAGCTCTTGCAAACAATCTATGCAGCACAGCATAATTATCTTCATGAACAATCCTATTTATATTTCTCTCTTCCAAGATGTTAATAGCATTAGCCACATTACTGATATCATTGAGTTCTATTATGTTAGTACACGGACCTATATACATGTATATAGGTCCGTGGTTACTATAAATCTACAATGTTAAGAGTGGTCTGATAATAACTAAATTTAAATGATCTGCCAAAGATAGGGTTTTACTGATAGAGTGGTATTAATTTTGAGTAGGTCCTTATCAGAAGTTGAACTGTTTATTCCATTCTTACTTGTAGCTCCTAGCCTCCTGGTATCTCTGGCAATGTAGTTTGCAAAAATAATGGACCTCATACTTGTCTTTCCTGAGCCACTCTTACCCATCAATAAAACCTGTAAAATACAAACCAAGTTAAGAATAAAACTGCACAGAGAGACCCACCCAACCCCCTATCTCCCCATTGTACTGAACTGGACAGTACTTGGTCTCCATGTCTCTAAACTAGTGGTGAATATTAATTTTACATGGAAACCAGACGAGGATTAACAACTTCAAATGACAGATCACAAATTTGTCTAAACCAGACAGTCTTCAACTGCTGCATGAATTAGACCACCAGACAGGGACTGCTAGAGACACAGTCTTTATACAAACAGAATTGATAACAAGACGGCCATAATGACCCTGGATTGGTCACCTGAGAAACATAGTTTGGTTCCCTGTTGTACTGCCATGCTGTACAGTACGTCAGGCAAAGCTCAATAATGGCTGCGTCCAGTGGAAACTCAAAAGTATACCACTTTTATGAGACATTTATTTCATTTTTACTTTTATCTGCACAGGTCAAGCTTAAAAACGTCAAATTTAAAGTTGAAAAAGAACAAAAATCAGAAAAGAAACAAACAAAGTGTGTTGCAGTGGGTGATCTGAACCACACCTGTAAAATTAGAGAGCCCTCATCCTACCAGTCAATGAGTCATGGTCTTGCTGATTCCCCAAGCCATCTACAACGGTTTAGTACCAAAACAGCCCACTACCAGAAAGGCCCAGTCCAGAACTGCCCACTTTTAGGTCCAGAACGTCCCACTTTCAAGTATTATTATATTACATGTATCACATGATTATTGAATTAATCATTAAAGGGAATTGTCGCTGGTCAAGTTTTTCATGTAATTAGTGTTAATTAGCATATTTACTTCAGTGAAAATCAACTTTTCACTGCATGTTGGTTACATCAGACAAGATAAAACAGGAAAATTTTGAACTATTTCTCTGAAATAAGATAAATACTTAATTATTTTTCTTTTCACAGACATTTCTGGTATTTCGTCCATAAAGCTAGTACTGTGAATAACAATTTGATATCATGTCATGCAGAAGGTTTATTTCTTCCTAGAAAATA
>JAUMHA010278365.1:0-14949 GCA_032359765.1 Saxidomus gigantea | reverse complement strand
AGCTTTCACCTCGTTTAAATCAAGTACAATTTTACGATAATTTTTGCTAATTTTGTTTCAAAAACGCGTAGGCTTTACAATTTGATTGTTTAACTCAATAATAGTGCCCGAACTTAAAACATTAATGATATCCACACATGCGAGTTTTGGATCGTCAAAGTGAAAGTCGATGTCATGAAAGCTATTTGAGACTATAGTTACCTCCCCTTACAGTATGTTTGTACTCCACAGGGGTTGTTATATATGTTTAATATTAGTTATTACTGTTATTAAATACCATTAAATGTTGAAATTTTGTAAAAAAAAGTTTGGCCTAAATGTAGTACATAAATCAATCGTTATAATATTTTGTCACCTGTATTTTCACAGTATTTCACCCTTGCCTGGTGGCTTTGGTGGCAGGAAGTACAAACAGGGTACGTATAGTCAGATGCACGCGTCAAAATCCCGTATATCCAACCATGTCAATAAGGGCCGTGTGAGCCTTGTTTGTTTGTCATTACTTACTTTCGCTCACTCCTGTCGCTGGATACTAGTGTATAGCTTTGTAAAAAAAGTTAGTATCCAGAGCCAGTAAACAGTTTACCCTTGGACATTCCTATGAAGTACTTCATTGTAGCGACATACGAAAACTATGCAACTAGCGGACACAGACAGGAGATCTAGAGGAGGTTTGCCCCAAGATATGCGATATTCTAGGCCCATCGATTTGAAAATGATGCAGTAGCCATGCATTAGCCCAAGGCTATTGGTAAATATTATGTTCCGCTTTTTGTTTCTAAGAAAGGCACCTGCATCAGAAAGTAAGTGTGAAGACACCTGGCCTATGTGACGCTCTCTGACAAACCAATGTGCATTGCATTCTTATAATGTCAAGACATTTGCAGACATGCATACCCTTGCATACTATTCTGTTCATATCTTGAGTCAGTTCACAGTTTCAAAAGTGTGCATAGCTGCAACTAAAAGTCTTTGGAAATAAAAGATATCAGTATTGTTTGACATTTCTCATGAAGATGATGACGTTTATCGTAGGTGGCTTTATCTGATAGAGGAAATAAGTCACATGTCTGTGAATCTCATTATTATAGGATAAGAACTTTAGATGGTTTATGTTAGTACGTGTTCAAGGATTTACACAGAACCACAAAAAGAGTTCTAAAACAGTCACAAAATACGCCCTATGAGTTTTATGGACATTTTACTATGATTGAAATAATTTTGTTGTGTTAGTATTGCTTCTTATCAACTCCCAACATTGTGTAGGGGTTTATAATATTGACAGTTTGTAATAATTGATGATGACGTTAGCGGTAGCAACATAAGTGTGCACAACGTAAACGCAACGCAACATTAACGCATCGCAAGGTGGTGATTGGGAATATAGTGATTGAAGTAGTTAAGTAGTCATATAAGGTAAAACTTGTTGACTAGTGAGCCATGAAATATGATATGATATATTCACTGACAGGACGTCATATTATTGACATTGGCTGTGTATAATGTATAAATTGTATAATGTTTACATGCAAGATCTCACCATATTACTTAGAATTTCGGCAATTAAAGGGAGTAACTCTAGATTGACTTGGGTAATATGGATAGTTATCAAACTTGGCCTTTATATTATGCCGATAAAGATTCACAGCAAATACAGTGGAGATTGGTTATGAAAAGTACAAGCTAGAGAACAAACTACTCTAAAATATTTCCACTATTGGTAGTTATAGGGCAATAACACCGGAATGTCTTACATAATAAGGCCGGTTATCGAACATGACTGAGATTTAGATCACTAAACATTCGCAGCAAACTTAGTGAAGGCTATTTAAGTAAGAAACTGGACAACGCTTAATTTGTTTTGGTTTGTTTTGGCATTTAAAGGGCAGTTACTCTGGAATGACTGAAACGAATTACCTGGCCGAGATATTATGTCTATGAATATTCACAGCAAGTTTTGCGAATTTTCGAACGTCTATTAAATTTTCCCGTTTCGTTTTATAGGCTGCTCCACTGTTTTCTATAATACTTGCGAGAACCAGGCTCGATATACACATTCAAGTTACGTTCATGCATGTCTTTTCAAGAATGGCAGTCTGTAAAATGTTCAAATGAAACCTTAACAGCGAGATGAATATTGATATTAAGAAATATCTTATATCAAAGAACATCCAACGTCAACAAAGCGTACACAACTTAAAAGCAATTAACAGTGTGTAATTGAATAAAGGACCAACTATAAATCATTTATTAAAGTATTACCCTCCTTAACATGTCATCGATTTCAACTTTCTCATTGACTTTCAAAAATATTTAGTTAAAATCAAGTATCTCAGCTTTTAAACTCTAAATTGATTTGTTTTGAAAGGGTAGATAAACAAGTCAACAGCAAGGAGTCATTTATTTAATATTAATACAGCATAAATCACTATGCTTACTTCAAATTACAATAGAACATTTGCATTAACAAACGCAATGAAATAAATAAATAAAACAATTTCATGTGTATAAATACGTATTAAAATTAAGATCAATTAAAACATTTATTGCGTATACAGTGGAACAGAATTATAAGTACATGCGCACTTTTCTTTTACATGTTACCATGGTTACCTCTCTATGTTTGAGACAACGTTAAAAATGTATTAGTAAATTAAGAACGACATTGGTGATAAGTGTGTTTAAACTTTTGCCATTTGTATTTGTAAACAGAAGGGTTAAAACCAATACAGACAGGGTGACGCACTCACAAAGTGAATACATCTTCATTTAGTTTCCCTACATATAAGACCGGTAACTATCGTTCATAGATTACCACTTTCGCGTGAAAGTGGAATTTAATTTCGCGATAGTTTCAAGTGAAAATATTTGTTTCGTTCATTTAAAACTCATCAACTGGGTATATAACACGGCAAAATATTTAAGAATAACTACTGATATGATGGTGCATTACAACAATGCTACCGAGAAGTTTGGAACGACAAAGTAATTAGCAAGAATTTAAACTTTAGTTCCATTATCTATATTTCTTCCATAAGCATGCTTTTTATAACTCATATCTAAAGAATATAAGACGGATGAAATAAAATTAAAAACATCAAGTTACAACTGGATTAAACAAAATAGTTATCTGGTTTATTATCTAATTACACGTTCAAGGATGTCGCTGTTATATACACGTGTAAACATGTCACTGCTCAACAGAGATATTTTAAGCACGAGATACATTTTGTACCACATACATCATAATGAATATACCGACTTTAGAGTTATTCGAGTTTTTTTCTGTGTAAACGTTTCTGTCGAAAGCCATGTATATAGGTAGGGCCTTTGAATGCAAAGTTTACCATGAACAGTGTAGCTAGTTCTCTAGGCACGTACACATAACGGGTACGTGACATGCCGAGCTGTACACCCATATCAGATCAATAATAAATGCAGAATGTGAAAAAATAAATGCACTTGATAAATATATAGAGAAAGTAAAATTTTATAGGTATAAACGTTTTAAATATAGGACTCAAATCAATAACCATCGGCTACCTGTTGTCTAAATTCGCCAATCATGACCACTGGCTACCTGTTGTCTAAATCCGCCATTATTATTTCATTTCGAGGTTAACGTTGTATGTGAACATAATGCTGAATATAGACACCGTCTCTATAGTGCGTATGTGTAAACGTAACATTAACAACCAGGTACAACCTGACTTCAAAGTCGTTGATACTATAAAAGCAATAGTGCTAACAGAATGATCAATATGTAAACAATGGCAGTAAAATATCACAAAAGGAAGTGCAGGCATGTATACAGGGCTTTACAGCCAAACTAGCACATGTTAAGTCAATTTTAGCATCTGTAAATAATTTAAATTGGAAGAACAAACAAAGATGTATAAAAGCAGCTAAAATATTTTATAGTGGATTTGCAATTAGCCATACAATCGGTTAAGTCTAAACATAATTCAGCCTTTTAAAAATATTGATTTCGCTACTATCATTAACGAATTATGCAGATACCAGGTAAATGTCTCAGTTGGTTTTATCACAAGAGTTCGTGTCACTGTTTCTAAATATGTTATTTGAATACTGCCCCTTCGCATTAATGCAAATGACGTCAGGTCTCTGTATTTGGACCCTTACGATGATATAATGCAACAAGCCGCGGTATAAAGGTATGGAAGGATAATTCAATTATTCTGCCAAAAAAATGTGTTCTATATTATTGAAAAAAAAATTACAAAAGTTCTCTCGCGGGGGAAATGAAGTATAGACAATTTGATTAATAATTTTACGGGACAGGCTGATTCAAGACATAAATGTTTTCGAATAATAATATATGTAATAATAATAATAAACACTGAATTAAACTGTATAAATTTTGGTGCATTGAAAGGCCGAGCTCTGATAAATAAAAGGTAGATCATGTACACTGTACAAATTATGCACGGATGTATTTTCAATAGCACTTAAACACTTAAAGCGACTAACATGTATCAGTTATATCGTCGAAACGCATACCCTCAGTGAACACATGTCTTGAATGATGGAGCGATTATATCAGAATGCGGGCGCTGCTTTCTACACTTTGGACCAAATCCTTCAATTTATTTTTATGATGATGTAAACGGATCAATCTAATAAATCTACTCGTAGTACATAAGTGCTTGCTCATCCACTTATTTAAATATACAACTAATTATATATTCAAACCCTATAATAAATCACGGAATGTCACCTCTTCATGTAATCCATGTCACAACAAGACAAATAATAATTTGCATATTTTTCATCTCAAGTAACCTGCCAAATGTCTTAATAAGTGAACTTGTGAATTATTCAATTTCAACAGTACAATACATATATGTACAGCCCGAACAAAGAACATTGCATATATAGACAGGTGGGCATATCATAGGCTGCAGTGTCCTCGGAAAGAAAAAAATTCTTATTTCAGAAGATCAATGAGTGAATTGAGAAATATCAACTTTAAGTACTTAAGTAATGTCCATTTAATTAATTTTGTATACATAACCAATGAATTTAAAAACAAATAATTATATAGTGAATTCTTAAGAGCAGTAAATTTACAGATAACCTCGGACATTTGAAACAGCGTTATTCGCTGGGAGAAGCTAAGTTTTATCACGACGTGTTTTGCTCATTTACCGCATTTTACTAACATGTACATGTGTTTAACTCTTTTATCCAGTTTTATACGGCTGTGACGTAATAACTTATATACTTGAGCTCAAATTATTACGTTTAAGAATATTTCTAGTTATACAACGACTTTTTGAATCTCGATAGCTTGAAATTAGTAACAACAAACAACCGAAAAATACAAACTTTAAATTCACAAGTAATTCTTAAATTAACTGGTATATAAAGGCTCAAAAATAATGAGTAAATATTAAAAACAACCGTTATGCTTACGTATAACATTATAGTACCTGAAATAATAGTATTGAATATGTATAAAAATGAAGCGAACGACAATATGTACTATAGTATATTTACAATTTTTTTTTTTTTTGCAAATGTACATGTTTATTCTAATAGTTCGCACATATTTCGCATATTTGCAAAAACAAGCAAATTGCATTCGTATTGTTACATAATTCCGCAAGCATAGTACTTGTACATGTACATGTATTCGGTATTTTGGATGTGATTTAAACTCAATATACCTCGTCGCAAACACCATTTTGCCGCCCGTGCCGAGGCATAAATAATATACATGTATACAATAAAGCGGATATAACACGGTAAAGTACACTAACTTGGTTTGATTTGAAGCAAATTTCATAAAGGTCTGTCCACGAGAGCATTTATATTAGATTGTATTCTTGGATGAAACCTCGGCATGTCTCCTACCATGCCTATACCTAACAAAATGTAATATTTCCAAGTCCAAAAAAGAGATTTACATGACTGCATTTTCAAGTCAGTTTCAGCTAAAGAGTGATTTGCATTGGTTGCCAACACGTAGGTCAATCACGGTGACCAATGATATCTATAAGTGCGATTGAATTAATAGTACACTACTTTGAAGCCGTTACTTGTATTTATTTCCGATTCCTCATGTAGGAATGATTGACTGAGAATGCTAGAGAATGCAGTGAAGATAAATAACGGATAAACCATATCTTTCTTAAGTATTCAGTAATCTAGAAATGTCAGTATTTTAAAAATATAACCTTCTCAACAATTTATTATTGACATGCGAAAATATGACAAACATTTCAAACTACAGTCAACAGTGTCTTAGGCATCCAGTCAAAGTGTGTTTCAAAAGTGGCCGCTTTAATGAGTTGGTTGTTTCATTCATGTGTTTTGAGTATACAATGACCAATTTGGATACACTCTTCCTGTCTGCTGAAGGCTCCTTGCTGTTCAGGTGACCACTAATCCCCTAATACATGTTCAGATGCGGGAATGAATACAATACTAGTACTCCTTTCGATTTTGTCAAAAATATGCGCACCTTATTATAAGGTGCGCATATTTTTGGTGTTTATATAATATATAAACCCACAATTTCTAATCTATTTTATAACAAAGCTGAAAATGTCCAGCGTCTAATGAAACAAGTAAAAGTCTGTGATATTTATGTAAATTGAGGAATAATGAAGGACCAACATTTATCCACAACCTATTAATAAATAATAGGAACTTTCTTTGCAATTGTATGTTTTTCTAAAAACAAGTTTTCTTAGGTCATTTTAAGCTTAGTATAAAATGTGTGTAGCCTTTGAAACAAGACCGACTAAACATGATTAACATACTACAAAGACCCTTAATTATTGCGTCGATAATTTTTTTTAGTACATCAATTTTTAACATTAATTAAGTACCATATTATAATGCAGTAATTTTCTCTTCCATGAGCGGATGTTTGGAGTCATGCGAATGCGATCTTCCATTCTCTTGACGACTTGTTAAATATTCACTGTGTGTCGAGGTCCCGTTCTTTGACTTCACCGGACTTCCGTAACGGAAATTTCTTCCGTCTCTATTAAAACATCGACAAGACTTCGGAAATAAAATCCTCTTAAAGGCATTGCGGAATTCGGAATTAAAGATGCTATAAATGACTGGGTTTAAACATGAATTAAAATATCCAAGCCATGTCAGAATTTGGAATAATATTATCGGAGCACATTTACAGTATGCTTCTATCAGGTTAAGAATGAAGAACGGTAACCAGCATATTAGAAACACACCCATAATTACTCCGAGAGTTACAGCGGCTTTGTGATCACTTAGACCAGATGCTTGTCCAGATCCGCGCTGATCTCCTATGTGATTGTGTACAAGAGTACTTTTTATACAGCGAACTTGTTCACGTGCGTACATATACAATTTAAAGTACAATGCTAACATCACAATGCAAGGGAGATAAAAACTTATAGAAGATGATACAACCGCGTATGTACCACTTATCTCCAAAAAGCATAGCTCGGGAGGAAGTACAGTGTCTGCTTCTTCCGGACTTTTGTGCCATCCCACATTTATGGGTATAAATGATAAGATGATTGATATTGTCCATACGAGGCTTATTGCTATGGCAACCTTCTTCCAGTTCATCAATCGTGCATATTTGAGTGGATCACGAATATGAATATATCTATCTAAAGAAATTACACACAAATTCAAAATGGAAGCTGTTGATCCCATAATATCCGAAGATATCCAAAAATTGCAATAAACTTGGCCAAACATCCATTTTCCTGTGATGTCATTGACGACCGCGAACGTCATAACCATAAGTGACACCCAAAGATCGGCTACAGCCAGCGAAACTATAAACATGTTATTTAATCTCTTCAACCTACGGTCTGTGAATACTGCAATACACACTAAAACATTTCCTGCCAAGGAGAGAAATATTATCAAGCAGAGAAATGTTCCTATCACTACTTTATTTGTGATGTTTTCTTCGGCATCATCTACCGGTGCTTCTGATGAGTTGGTCGACCAATTTCCTGCAGAAGCTATTGACGTGGAGATAGAAGGTTTGGTCGAGCTTAAAAACATAGCTGAAACCGTACTTTTACTTCCTACTCCAACTACTGTGTAATTTGTCAACATGATTTAATTTTTCCTGTCTTGCAAACACAATTTTACATTAAGATGTTTCCCTTTAAAACATTCCACTTTCAATACTTTCTTTTAAAATGCTCGCAGTGCTCTGTAATCAAATTTCTCTCACTTACGACAAATGCTTTTTCTAGAAACACATTTTGCACTTTTCATCCCGACACAGCTTACAGGGTTTCGTTAAGAATAATCTTGTTGTTTTACAAATCAAAGCATGAACACAATTTCCTGAGTAAAAGGCTTGTCTGTCTCAGATGAGAGTTTATCCACTACAAAATCCTACATTTTCCTCACGAAACCATTTCTTTTCAAAGTATTTGTCATTTATGAATGTAAAACTTAACGATTGAAATTAGCCGTTAAATAGATTTCGGAAAGATGGAAAATATATTTTCCCATCCACGGTTTCCTATGTCAATAAAACTATTGAAAATTTGATCGATTTCGCTTACTTATATATTGGTATTGAAAGCGGGTATCCACGCTATTCAATACTTAGCAGCGTTGTTTAAACATTTATTTACTTATTTTTCAAGTAGATGTATGTTCACCCGAAAGAAAAGAGATCGGCTGACGAGCTGTTATTTTGATTTAAATAAATTTTCATAGAATGACTGTCAATTTGGTTTGTTTAATGACTTTCGATCAGTTTTGACCAGTCTCTCGCCTCATTATATAGCGTCTTTCAATACTTGACAAATGGAATCCTACCCGAGCAAAACATGGATTTTTATTTTAATTTTCATATCCTTTCACAGTGGGGCGCCAGCTGTCAATAAACGTTTAATAAATGTCATAATTATTCATACTATTTTTATGACAAAGCGGTGGTTTATATGCCTTTAAATATTCAATCAATTAATCACTTAAAGCGTCCTTTTTAACTGGAAGGTTAATGTAACTTCACACCTTGACAATACCTCCTATATCAAATATCCATTTACTTTTGTGTGGTGAAAAAGTCTTTTTAATTTCTTTACGCAGTTTATAAATAACAACTGCACTTATTGTTCCTAGTGAAAAAAGCAACTGCTGCCGCTCCTTTCTATGCACCAAAGTTGATTGCTTTTTCTATCTCTTTCATTTAACTAACGTGAATAATTCAGAAAAGAAATCAGATATTCCCAAAATTGCGATAGTCCTTTTATATGAATGACAATCGTTTAATCCCAAACATCTATTATTCAGAACTTGATTATTGTTCTGTCAGATTTTGATGTTTTCTTTTAATCATCTTTTAATATATAACAGTTTCTGTCACGTCGTTGTCATTAACATGGAGTCAAAGGCTGGTTGCCGATTTTTCTTCACAAAATGTACAAAGACTACATTCCATTGGTTTGTTTACCACAGACGGTTAGTTCTAGATTCGTTCTAGCTGTTAACTTTTTAAATTTCAAGTACTAACAGCTCATATGTAATATACTTTCCCGTTCTTTGGACATACAATACCTGACATTCAAAATAAAAACATGTTTATTAATGCTATGAAATCACGTTCACAACACTTCCGATAAAATGTCGAGCCCATGCATAGAACCATGCAGTGAGCGTAATTAGTTACTTCGTAATTTTCCTGTATTTCCGCCTCAATTTGATTACTTAGATGAATATGATTAGGCCGTGCTTTATTTTTAATCTTCCAGTTATGTATCGGGATTAATCAGTTCAGACGTCAAGCAGTGTCATGCCGTCTTCTGCTATAAAGGTTTACAGATTCCTTAGGTCTCCGATTTTCACATGAGCTGCCGCACGTTTCGAAAAGTCATTCAATAAAATCCTGAATGGTAAACATTCCCTGCAATTAATGTCAGCCGGGTCACTTTCATTAGTAACTTGTTTTTTATAATATACCTTTTAATTTATCAGATTTCATTGAACGATTAAAGATTTAAATTTCAGTTCAATGACATGTCAATCCCTTCTTGATTTTACGCTGGTTCTATTGAATAGGCATTTGATTATCATTTACTACGTCCGTGGTATTAACTTTCAATTTTTGACATACAATTTGTACTTCGCATATCGATCGTTTGACAATGCAAATATTTTGTTTTTGAAACAGCCTTTTTCACTAATTTCCTCTTTTTTCGTTTATAATTGTCTCGTGTTTCAGCTTCAACATCAATACTCTTTTGTAGTAAAAGTTATCCATATCTCTGTCAGCAAATTATTATTGTCTTATAACCAGTACGTACGATTAATATTCCAATTTAGGTCAATATGAACTTTAGGATAAAGACTAAACGTAAATATCCTTGTTGTGTCACTTACAGATGTCACGTCAAAGTTTGATCAAATTAATAATAATGTTGACCTTGTTAAATACAACCCACCTTTCGTACCGAAAAAGTACTAATTAGCATCCGTGTGGGAAACACCGTTCACTCCCCTTCCTTTGTTGGCAAATGTTTTCAATAATACTCCAGAAGAGTAAATATATATGAACGTTTACTTACAAGAAAACTTACAGTTGGCAAACACTTGCCGCAATACAAATTACGTGTATTGTTATCAAGATGACGGATATTGAGAAAACCTTCCCACTGTTTTGTTCATATAGCACAAATTCTATTTACTTTTCCTCAAATTTTAATTTCTCTTTCGTCCTTTGTCCTTTGTTACCGTAACTCGTGGTTTATAAAACGCCATACCTCCTTTAAATCTACGAGAATGCTCAAACAAACTTCACTCAGTGCTAAAATCAAACCATCTGAAAATAGAGAAAATAAAAACAATTATTTTAGAGCAAGTACTTGTTCAAGATTACGGTCAGCCGAACAGACTTTCGCATTAAAAGCTTTTAACACATTAACCAAATGCAGGAAACCTGTTATTTTTGTAGATTTATAGAGTCTGAACACGCTTTGTCAAAGTAAAAGACATTACAGAAACCAGGCAAAAATAATGCTACAAGAAAAACAAACTTTTCTGTCGGTTTAAACTAACCCTATTCACGGGTTGACCCACATTACTCATATCAACCCCATTTAGCAATTGCCACGAATTTTGTTAAAGAGACAGCGGGAAATTGATTGTATCTTCTAAAATTAAGTTCTGAAAGGCTAGAATTTTATTCAGACGAATGATATTTTCTATTCATGTTTTTTAATCTGCTGTACTCATTTTAAGATGGAATAAAGCTGTATTTGTAGATGATTACAAACTCGTTACTTTTTTAATAGAGTTCATTATTAATACAAATGTATCACGTGACTGAGCATTTCGTACGTTTTTTTCATTGCAATTATCCATGCTTTTAAAATCAGATGGAATTTTTAAGACACCTTTGATAGAAAATATAATCCAATTATAGATCTAGTTTATAAATTGCCAAATATATATATACGAAAAAGATTCAACATATATTAAACGTTTCCACTTCAACTTCACGTAATCTTTTTGCACTGGTACGTTATATTAAAATTAGTTTCAGCATATTGCTCTCACGAAAAAGCCACAGTGGTAATATAAACTTACAACTTATTGCAATTTTATATAAGTATATGTGAAAACACTAGTAAAAATAAAAATAAACATATTTGTTGTAATTAAATAACTGATCACAATCTGTAAAAAGATTATCATTAACAATAATATTTTACTTATCAAAAGACACAGTAATCTTATTTCTTATAGTTTGCCACTTGATGTTAAACTCTTATTGCCGTAAACTGTGTCATAAAACTGCAATAAAAACAAATTTATAATCATTTAGGGAAAATAAGCAAACAACAAAACTGGTTTTTGAACAACTGTTTTATGCATACACTTTTTTGATACAGTGAAGGTCAAGATTTTAATGTACCAGGATCACTTTGAATTTACTGATATAGTAACATAAATTTATTGATAGGATAATGATAGAACTATGTGCTATTCAATCTAAAACAAGGTTGACATATGCCTTACGTTCGTATTCAGGTTGTTTCTTCAAGAAAATGAGTTGCCAGAAAGCCTTTCCTATTTTTGCAATATCATTAGAAATATACTGCGCTATGTTTTAAATATGTACTTATCGATTTAAAAAGCAAAGTTAGGATTCTTTTTGGTACAAATAAAGGTCATTTCTGTCAGTAAGACATCTTTCTTGATAAACTGAGAGCTACTTGTAAATGTATTCCTGGGACGTAAACGGCTTCTCTGCACACCGGAAATTTCTTTTAATGTCACTAAATGTTACTTGTTAAACTCAAATAAGTTGTGACGAAATATAGAAAGACATGCTTTCTCAGTTTTCAAACGTGCTTCAATTCCAGCGCTTTTGAAATCAAATGCATTTAAATACAAGTGTACTTGAATATAAGTGTGTTTGAAATTATACCAAAGCTTATAACAAATTAACCATGTCTTAAAAGTGTCTTAATTTATAATAATTTTTTTTGCAATTTGATCGTTAAAATTAATGAAACGCAAACGTTTATTACACATACAAATGCAAATATTTAAACTCTACAGATGTTGTGTCATTGCTTAATGATGTATTTGAGATGGCAACCAGTCGGCAAACGAATAATGTCAAGTGCGAAGTAGCATACACGTTGATGTAAAAGTGCATCCCTTTTCACTTTTTTCGTTTGGACATTAGTTTAAGTACTTGATACTATATAACTTATTTGAGCTAGACCTTTATCGTTGACGCACGCGTACATGAATGTTTTCGATGTTATGCTAATCTCAGTCCGCCTCCGTGGTCGCTGACTTGAAATCGCAACTGTAACCTCGATTGAGTGCAATGGGTTCGAGCCAATGTCTCTTTCTGCGAGAAAGGTGGCAGTTTCTTACGGAGGATAGCGATCTAGTACTGGTTCTTCCCAATGGTTCATTTACTGTCCGCCTCTAAAATGACCAAGCATACGGTTGTAACGGGCGTTAAACTACTTCAGCAAGTTATGCTTATTTACTCAATATTCTTGCATTTCGCGTAATATTCTTGCAAAGGAATGTTTTCGTTGTCGTTTTAGTATCCGTTATATTCTTGCAATGATTATTCTAATAAGTTGGTTTTAATTAACAATGTGTACTTTCTGTTTGTATTATTTCTCCTCTGTGTATGAATGCATATATATACATATATATTATTAACTCTTTATCTCACACTTTCTATGATAACGTTTATGTTTACACAACACTCTACGTTTACCCTGGGTGAATCTCGTTAAAGGTGTTATTTGCTTTGCAAGCAAACAAAAAAGTGAAATATTGGATGAAATATTAACATTAATTTTCGATCCCCCAAGTTTCACAAGTATTTCTTAATGATTGTTTTAATGGTAAAACGATAAAAATCGTTTGATATGAATTCAAAACAAAACACCCAATGGAAGTGTTTCGGTGCTTTTTTCACGGATTAAACAATTTTACTATATACTGTTAAAGAAAATTCGCTACATCTTTTTTCTCATATATAAGCATTTTCATTCCTAATCATCTTTAGTAAAAAAAAAACAAGATAAAATACGGTCACCTTTAAGTATACTTAATATATATTGAACGAGCACATTTTTGAATATACAGTGGTTATGTGATGATACTTAACGGTATTTACTTTGTCAATATTCGATCTCTCTTCAACCAGTTTATAAAATAATGTGTAAATATGAAAATGGGCCATATCATAGCCCTAGTTAATACAAATACTCTCGCTTCATGACCGAATTAATATTTCTTAACTTATTATAATCAATAATTTAAAAAATATTTTAGATCTGGAGGGAAAATCTCAAAAAATTTCAGTGGCACCAAAACATAAGCATATTAATGAAATTAAAGAAAATAAGATCACGAATAAAAGATGCGGCCAAACAGACGCCATTTTCAATACAGATGTTATCAAAATAGAACAGAAAAGTAAGAGAAAAGTAATGCTGTACATACTGAATAGTTTACAACCATTCGACTGTTAAACATCTAAAAATGCTGACGATATTTTCTGTTCATTACTGTAACGTTACGTACAGCAAATCACAGCTATTCCAGCGAGAAATACATAATCGTAAATAACCATTACATCGGTAGGAAGTCACTTAGAGCACATCACAGCAAATGTTCAAGAAAACAAAGATTTATGTATAATTTGATACTAATAAATTACAGACGTTAATGATATCGTATCACAGTTATCCAATAGTAAAACAAAACATTCCTGTAATATCCATAAAAAAGTGCAATTGCATACAACACATCACATAAAAAACGTTATAGTATTTCACATATAAGCTGAAGTAGCAACGTTAACCAAGCAAGTTATTCGCTTGAAGAATTAAGGGCAACAACAGCAACTCTCGGAAGAATCCTTCAAAATATATTCAATGCAGCTACTTAGATGAAACAAAATAATGTTTCCTGTTTAAGCTTTGTGACAGTTTGTTGTGTCATTGATTTGGCGGAAAACAACAATTGCTCCACTTAAGATAGTAAAACCTGTCGACAAACTTGTCCCGGGATACTGTAGGGTCTGATACAGCTGTACCATTTGGTCCTTTGTTGATAAATAAAGTCACTTCCTCAGCTATATTTGGTACACTTAACTATTAGTAGGAACAATAGAAACCAGTCTCTCTAACGCTACCTAGTTTAATAAGTAGAACGAATGTGTATTCGTGAAAACACTGTCATTCCTTACAAGCACGTTTACTTATACATGAATATATATATTATATAGTCCCTTTAAATGCCGGATAAGGCAATATATACAATGAATTAAATAAAAATGACTTGATTTTAAAGCCATATCATATATATAGATCTATGTCAAAAATACAAAAGTTTTGTCGGAAAAAAGTTAATTATAGTAAAAGACAAAAGTCCATGAGTTATGGCCATTTTTATTCTTTTGCTAGTTGT